>JAHTMQ010000108.1:0-11880 GCA_019327925.1 Leucocoprinus sp. KB1807203
GTTTTCTTGCATTGATGTTGTTTACAAGGTTGGGTCCCTTTTCTATTTCAAATGTGAAAGATATTGATAAATTTGGCAGCATTTCAAGGCCCAAGAGGAATCTTACAGAGAAATGAAAAAAATGGCAGAAAGCATTGGAATCCTAGCTTCCCAGATGGACCGGCTCAAGAAAATTCCAAAATCAAAAGAACTGCAGCTTACTATCAGTGAATTTCCTAGAATGATGGAAGAAGTGGTGGACTTTATTGAGAACTGGCTCAAAAGTTGGTTAGGTGCATATTTGGTTGCATGACATGAATCAATGACTGAGTCATTGGTCGCAGCCAAACACCTCCTCGTTGCCCCTCATAAGGACAAAGCAATTGAATTACAAAAGAAACTGGATGCTTTTGCAATAAATTTCGACCGGGATCTTCTCATAGAGGTCCGAGCACAGCAAGGTATAATCTTTGTACCTGACATTTCAAATCCTCTGATTCGTGGTATCAGCTATCATGGCAAACGATGCGAAGACCGTGGCTGATGACGTGAAAATTATACGGACCGACATTGTAAACACTCAAGGTGGGTTGTCTGCCTTTTTCTCATTGGCTTTCATAACACGTCATTTATATACCAGAAATTGCCCATGCTACCCAAGTCGGTGTTGACAGTCTTCAAGGTGTGTTATCTGCGTTTCCTGGTTAGTAATCCTCTTGACACACAGCTTCGCATTAGCAAATGTAAAAGTAGTTACTGAACAGAAGGAGCTGGATGACTTGGTGCGTGCACTTGGGGAGAATAAGCTCCCTTTGCGCAGACCGTGTATGGAAGGCACCCGTACTACTATCCTACAAGAAATTGAAAACAAGATCAAGAACGTCGATGGCCACAATTTAATCTGGATCAGAGGATCTCCTGGTGTTGGGAAATCTGCATTGGTAGCTAGTATCACCACTCGGCTACGGGAACAAGATCGCCATTTCATATCATTCCGTTTTGACCGTACACAATCCGCCAGCATTACTACCGATGCGCTTTGGTGCGTTGTCACCCTTGGCCTTGCTCGCCTGTACCCCTCTGTGCGCCAACACATCCTTAATATTGTCCAAAAAAATAGGGTGCCCGAGCTACACGACATTGATGGTAGATTTAAATTCCTGATTGAGACACCACTACTTTCACTCAATGATGTACCGCGTGAGGACCTTCCGGTGATTGTGATAGATGCATTAGACGAATGTGGTGGCCTCAGGCACGACTTACCTGGAAAGGATGATTACAAGGGTCTTCTGCGCACGCTCAAGCGTTGGGCTCACGTTGATCACTTGAAGAGGTTCAAGTTGGTTATTACCAGCCGGCAAGAGGATTATATCACCAAGAACTTCCCCGCGTCCATCAGCGTCCATATCACTGTTCCCTCTGGAAGTGACGTCAAGTTAGGGGATAGTGCTTCTGAAGACATTCGTTTATTCCTCAAGTTATGCCTTGAGAATATGGGCATGAACGAGGTATTGATCAAAAAGGCTCTTGATTATCTGGTTCCTCGTGCCGCTGGGATATTTATCTGGGCAACAACGGTTGCCAATTTCCTTGAACTTGATCCCGAAGGCCGGTTTGCCACCCTTGAAAAGGGCGATGGAAAGGGGCTGAAAAGTTTGTATTCCCTGTATGAAACAATCATCAAAGCATCATTTGGACACGAGCTCGACGAGGAAGAGATCGAAGCAGTCACCTCAGTTATGGGTGCAATAATTTTTGCCAAGCAAGCACTTGATGACGATGCGCTTATCATGCTTCCCCAAGTTAGGATACCATACTCAGATGCAAACAGGCTAGGGCTTATCCGCAAGGGTCTTGCATCAGTCATCGACTCTGGTTCTATCCTTCGTTTTCATCACCGCTCGTTCGAGGATTTTCTTCTTTCCGTCTACTTTCGACAACAATCACACAAGCTCTCTGGTATCTGGGATCGTGAACTTCATGAACGTCAGCTTGCTATTCTGTGTTTGAAGGCTATGGTGTCATCGGAGCTGCGCTTCAATATGGGTAACTTGGACTCTTCAAGCATCAATAATGTGGATATAGATGTCAAGTCTACCGTCTCTCCTCTCATTTCCTATTCATCTCTGTTCTGGGTAGACCATGTTACTCAGACTCCATCCGACGAGAAGATGATGGTAGCAGTGCAATTTGTGATGTACAAGAAGCTACTGTTCTGGTTGGAGGTCATGAGCCTGACGGGTAAAGTATATGAAGCATATTTGATCCTCAGAAGGGCTGCAACATGGAAGGTGTGTTTCCGAATCATTTCTTTGCGATACATCTAATATTGACCGGCCAGTCCCTCAACCCTGATAATGAGCTAACATTGTTTATCCACGATGCTCTCCGCTTTGTTTCTGCATTTCTCATTCCGATCTCTCAGCGCGCCCCTCATGTGTACATCTCAGCACTCCCCTTCGCGCCTGAGGAATCTCTTGTTGCCAGAAAGTTCTGTCCGAGGTTTCCCAACACCCTTGCGATCACTCAAGGGAAACACAGCCAATGGCCAACGGTGGTATTCACTGCAGAGCACCACAAGGATCGTGTGCGGTATATGGTCTTCTCGCCGGATGAAAGCACATTTGCTTCTATATCATTCCAAACTATGTGTGTCTGCGACTTTGAAACCGGTCATTGCATTTCAGGCCCATTTGAGCTGTCTAGTTATGGGGAGGTATCTGATGCCTGCTTCAGTCCTGATGGGAGATGTATTCTAGTCGAATTCTACTCTCATGCAGTAGTCTGGGACATTGACATGGGTGAGGAGCAATTTCGAATGGAGGGCTATCAATTTGCCTTCATTCATCACGATGAAACAATTGCCTCCACGCATTGTGTAGATGGACATATTCTGGTCAAGTTTTGGGATTTTAGCAACGGTGCACTAATGCCCAATAGGCTGTTGGAGGTGAATGACGTTGCCACCACCCGATTTTCCCCTGATGGGCATTTTCTGGCCGTAGGAAAAAGGTCTGAGGATGTCATTGAATTATGGAACTTGGAAGATGGCAATGATCCCCGACGATTCCCATATCCTCCTGGAAAATTGTCATCACTCCACTTTTCTCCAACTAGCGACACTTTGATGGCCGATTTTAGGGAAAAACATCGTCATATTTACCTTTGGAGATTGGACACACAAGAGATGGTATCCTTCAGCCTTGATTTCAACTACGAGCTATATGTTGTTCGTTCACCTCTCACCAATTACCTATTTATCCGACGAGGTTTTACAGCGGAGATGTGGGATGTCTCTATGACCGGCTCAGAATGGATCTGGAGAGCGGAGTCTCTAGCTACATCAATTGTATCAAGTGTCTGTCCATCACACGATGGACACAGGCTTTTAGTTGGATATGATAGTGGAAGTGTGAGGATGTGGAGCGTGGACCTGGAGGATTCGACGGAAAATCGGGCTGACACTATAGACACTCAAGATGATACTGATACGCGACAAGTCCTTACAATCTCACCCTCTGGAAATGTGGCGGCTACACAATCGCTGCAATCTTACAACGTCGAATTCCTGGATACAAATACTTGTGAAGTCGTAGCGCGCACAGATGTCAAGTTCGAAGATCGGATGAAGATTGCATTTTCCCCAGATGACAAGCAGGCAGCATCTTTGTCTAAACATCTCATCACAATCTGCGATATGATGCATCCAGAGAAGCGCGTCTCGTTTGACCCCTGGCCGAGAAAAGATGTCTGGTTTTGGAGGGTCGCCTTCCAAACATGTAACGAACTGGTTATATGCGCTGTCTTTGGTGATGACTCAGGATTACTCCAAGTTTGGCATCGGCAGGATCATGCAGGCTCCGAATGCACGCATTCTTTAGACTTCAAGGTGGACAGAAACTCGTGCCCATTCCTGGCACCCGATGGCTTGACCGTCGTCATCGTGCCCGACTCTTCCTCTTCCTCTGCCATATGTTATTCATGGAATCACAACACTGCCCAGTTTGATCCTGTCCACTTTGACGATCAACTGCATATTCCCTGGGATTCCCCACCTACGTACTCACCCGACGGGAAACTCTTCGCATGTTGGTCTGACGAAGATTCCCATGTCCGAGTGTGGGACACACGAACTCGCCAACTCGTTTCCAAGTTTCCAACGTCCGAGGTGCATTGGATTGCCCTCTCACCTTCTCTGATTGATCATTCTCTTGGCGACAGACTCATTGCTCTCAGGTTCACACATGAAAATGCAATAGGCCTCTTTGATGCCTATAACGGTCATCTGCACGGTCAAATTTTGGGTCAAGAAAATGCATTTACGGGGTTTATACGAGATGGAACAGCGTTGGCATACCATGGCCCCAACATTGGTCTGAGAACATGGGAAGTCACAGACCTCACAGCTGAGCACCAGTATTCCGCAGATGGACATGAACTTTTGATGCGAGGCATGATGGATGGGTGGGTGATGGGTCAGGACAATGAGCCACTGTTTTGGGTCCCAATTGAGCACAGGAAAGATGTGTATGTACCACCGTGCAAGGTGATATTCAAGGCACCCCAAGTCCCAACAATCCTGGATTTTTCTAGATCAAGATTCGGCAGAAAGTGGACTGAATGCATTGACAAAGAGTGGTTGAGAGAACTCGAGAGAAAGGAGAAGGAGGTAGGACATCTGTTGGAGTAAGAAACCAAGGTGCGTCTTGTCCTCAGTGGAAGTACTTAAGGTGTTCAAATGAATAGGTGAATTGTAGAGAAGGACGACTTTTGCAGAGCTCGCTGCTCTACCCAAGTCTCAGTGTCTCGGGACATATTTTCGCTTCAGCGACTCTAATGCCAACACCTAATATTCTTTGTATTTATTACTGCCTTCTTTGTATTTATTACTGCCAAGCCTCTATCAGAGAATGAATGATTACAACATGCTTTGGTAGATGTAGTGAAGATGAGATGCAACAATCCAGGCCTCATATCAAGGTGCAAAGGAAAAGAGGATGTCAGTTGAGTGGTTCAACAAATGTTGCGTGCTTCATCTCCTTTGATTACATCGCCGACAAATTAGTACAAACACGACCCCTTTGCCTCACACGATTTTATGCGTCAATTCGGCGTTCGACACTCAGGCTGCTTCCAGACTCCCCTCAAAGGGGCCAGGGCGATAGTAGGGATCAAAGATGAGGTAGTCAATGAGTGCGTCGCGAAGGGCCGAGTCAAGGGTAGGGGTAACCGCCATCTCCGTTGGCTAACTAGCTCAAGCAACATACTATACAGACTCGCTATCGTTGTTGGAGCTTCGAGCCACGACCCTGGATGATGCAGATATTGGACAGGAGAGGCGGAAAGTTGCAGGCACGCTCTAGTTTTTGTTGAGGTATGCTAGCGTCTGTCTTCTCTGTGGTCGCATACCGCTTATGTGCTGAACACTGGATAGGAATGTGATCTCAGCCTTTGCAATCAGCTGAACCACTCCACCTGTGCTGCATCTGCTCGCTGCGTAGTCACAGGCTAACTGTTCCCGACATCGAGGCTCACAGTCCCTGTCAAAAACGGTGTTGGCGATGCCCTCATTGACCTTGGTCAACCACTCTGACGCTTTTGTCATCGTCACCGTCGTACCCCTTCCCTCCACTCAACAATGCGAACCCAGCCCTCGCAGAGAGGGGCACAGCTGCATGAGTCCTACACGTCCCAAAGCCTCCAATTCGCCGCTCGAACCAGCCCCGTGCCGTCTCTCTCCTCGCCCATATAAAACTCCTGCACCCTCACCCCCCACAGTTATTCTCTCTCCAGCTCGTTGCCCTCTTAACAGGTCCAATATTTCCCCGTCGACAATGTCCCAAATAGGGAAACAACCGCCAGGATTAAACAGGCTGTTCTCAAACTTCTCGACAGACTCGTTCGTGGTGTCCTACAACCAGCTATGAAGAGGGGCTACATCAAGATCGCAACCATAAAGACATAGCCGATGCTTGTACCTTCTCGATGACCGACTATCTCGTAGTGAGCATCAATACTGACTACAACGACAAATGGTTGATCTTTGTCGCCCTCCCTCCCTTTCCTCACATCATCCGTCCGGCTGTGTTCATTTGTCTCTTACCTCTGACATCTTCCTCAAGGAGGCCTCCATATCTGACGTATCAAAGAAACAGCGTATTCGGGTATGCACCGGAATTGGGCGTTTCAAGTAACCTGCTATATCAAAAGCTGTTCCTTCTGTCCCCTCCTCGCCCTGGTTAATGCTCTGCTAATGACTTCAAACCACCTTTTCACTCCGGATATTCTGGTCCCGACACAAATTGGTGCATTTCTCGTTGCCTTACATATTCACAGGGTGGAACGTCGACCAGAATCTCTGTCAGCTGCGGCTGCAGTCCTTCATGAACATGCTCTCAGACCCGCTACTGAGGATCATGACAAGGATTTCGCTATTGGAACTGAAGGAGATAGATTAGCGTCAGTATTGCCGCTGGGATCATTGCTGATCAAGGTCTGTCGTCATGCAATCACTTCAGTTCCATGTGCTGATATCAAAATTAGCATGGGAGTTAAGCTCCATCGTTGCCTTGAGGCCCAGCTGATTTTATTGAGTCGTTCGATCGCCTTTGACTCCCCCGTCACCTGGAACGGCTCTTCCGATAAGGCGTATTCCTTTCGCCTTCATTTTTGCGCCTCATTACCACTGCCCGCTGGCAGCAGTTACACCATACTGAAAAGCACTAGCATGTGCACTATTTTCAACGTTTTACGTTCTCTCATCAATCTACTGAGTGTCACTGAAAGAGAGCTAGGCTTTACAATCGCTTCATGAGGGTGGTGTAGAACGTGCTCTTGTCGTCTATGGGTATGAGAAGATAGATGAGATTGGCTGTGCTGGTTCCTGAAGATTTGAAAGCTGAACGATGACCAAGTATGAGCATATCCGAGGACTTTGGACGGAATTGGCATAGCTTGAACAAAGTCGTGGGTGGAAGTCCGGAAGGAAACAAATGCCCAAACATGAATTCTATTGGGGAGGCAACGTTCTCATTCCTGTGTTGGAGTTGTACTGATGAACGCCTCTGCGCTTTGGGTGCAGAAGAATACAAGGAAGGAACTGAACTTGTATGTGAAAGCATTCTTTCTGTAAAAGCCTTAGAAACCTTTAGAGATGTCATCCTTTTTCGCATTTCGTAATACCTGCGTTCTTGGAGGCTCAAAATCAGGTGTACCGACTTATATGCGGAGCTAACCGAGAGGATGAACCAAATCTGATCGTGTGCCATTAATTTATTTATCAGTCTAGCAGATGTCCCTCGACTCTCGGCATTCTCATCTTCTCTATCTCTGTTCCTGAGCCCTCCGTTGGATAACTTCCTTATTTCATACCAGCGATTTCTTTTTGTAGTTTGCCAATGTTCAATGACAGGCCTCAACTGAGATCCTCGGTCAGTGACATGAAATAATTTTCGTAAACGCTGGTGGGTATTATCGTAGCCGATCTTAGTGAGAGCATTGATTGAACAAGTAGATCCGAGGAACAGGGCACACCTAATGAAATTGTTAATAGGAGGCTATCAACTATGTTGTAAAATTGAGCACTGAGGCAAGCGTCCGTCTTCGAAAGAGAGCTCATGACACTTTTTTCTGATACCTGTCGGCGGCTGCTCGGTGATATCAAGCAAAATTATATCGATAGCTATATCAATCACCTCCATCACTTGAACATGTATATCAAGATTTCCAAAGGTAATTCTCCATCAGAGATGGTCGATAAAGCAATTGCAGGTCGAACATCGTGTTGTATGAAGGGTTCTGTACAGTGTAAGCACAGTCAAAGGCGTCCGCCTGGATACTGACAATGACGCGGATGATGTCAGGACAATCCCAGTATACTGGTAGTCCGAGTTGACAAGTTGCATTGTGCTGCGATTGAGACCGCATATCAGGGATTGTCCCAGGTATTCGACGTCCGGTCTACATGAACCCGGAGCCAACTGAATTTATTCGTTTCCATCGTAGACAAAACTATCCCAAGTAGATTGATCAAAAGGTTGTTTGAGTAAGGTGCTTCTTGTTTCATTGGCTTTTCCGCTGTGTAAAAAAGTGTCGTAGAGCTGTTCAAGGGGAAGATGGCAAAGGCAAGGTCGCGGCAGGTTATTCCTGGCACACGGCGAGAGAGCGGAGTACTGGAAGAGGGATCTTGTTGGTTCCAGCAAGGGTGAAAGGCGTGGTGTGTTTGAACATAGAGAGTGAGCATTGGTGATCGACCGCTGCATAGGATCAAAATAGAAGGATGATGCTTTGAGTGAATGTATAGGTTAAAGACGAGAAACTGAAATTGAACATACGTGTTCTAGCTCACAAATCGAATCAAGGCCGGTGACAAACTGGACCGCACAGCTGTATTTGGTGAAGGTCAAGTCTGTCACGAGGTGCACAACATATCTATCCTGCAACGATTTGGATTCTGATCGCTATGGAAGTAGAAGCAATGACTGACATTGACAGGAGACATAGTGAGGGATCTAGGTTGGAATTTAATGCCCCAACCGCGTTTGTACAAGGGATAAAGAATATGTCCAGCCTCCGACGACTTATAAGTCTCCAGAAGCTCAAGCTTTTGACCAACACGTACTGAAATGCATCTTCGAGATTTGGGCAACGAATTTGTGGAGCAATGCGAGTAGCGAGGCTTCATCACCCGGGTGGGGATAATTGGCTATATAGATGGTATTATTGGGTTTTATGTTGTCGTGATCAGGAATCCATGCCCTTGGCGGGTTTTTGGCAAATCCCATGCGAACCAACCTCTCCTTAAGCACGAAGAGTTCTTCTTGAGATGATTGAAACACTCGGTTTGCTTCTTCAGCGGTAGAAAATTCCACGTAGCCGTTCAAATTCTTTGTATCCCTAGCTGAACCCAAGGCACAATATCAGCCAAGATACGCAAGTTCAATAATATAAAGACAAAACTTACAACAATGTACTCCTTTTACGGTGCCATATGGTTTGGATAATTCGTAAATATCCTCAGCGTTAGCCGTAAAATGCAAATTTGCAAGCCACAAGGTAGGGCAATTTTTATTATCGGAAGGTGATTCGGCTCTATTCGGCCTCGGAAGTCCTTCCCTAGCATCCAGCGAGCTTTCCCCGGTACCTTCAGAGGTATCAGCCTTGGGCGATCTTCTTGAAGAGTCCGCTGGATTGCTGCAACGGTGTGCCTATTTGGAACAAATTTTTGACCCCATGTTAGAAGATAGGCATCCAGGAAGTCATGTGCGGTGTAATATAATCATGTTATATGACTGTTCAGGCCCCTGTGATAGTACAAGTGCTTTTCTCAAAGATCATACTTTTGCAAGTGACGAGCCATTCAGAACAATTACTCAATGTCCAGTCCTATCATGCATAAATGAAAACAAGTATTCATTCACAGCAATCAAAAAATTATCAACACACTATTTATTATAAGACTGGGCATGCTGTTAGCTTCAGCCCCACTCAAAGAATGGAGCCTACTGAGCTCCCGACCCACGTCAAGGGCGCATCACAGGTCACTTTGTCAAGGTGACCCGACCGGGAGAAAGATCTTGTCCTTGGCATACACCCCAATTGGGGTACATGTCAAGACCAATAAAAAATCGCCATACCTTGTGACACAGAACATGTAACTCACCACGCCATTTGTTAATCATCGAAGCCACCAGACAACGATGAAGAACACCAATCAATGCAAAGACCTACAGTCTGTTATATTCCTACGAGGAAATGAACACCCACCCAACAGTGCATTGTGCACAACATCCACCATGGCTGGCCCCTGCATCATAACACCGAACACTTTACAAGAGACCAAATATATGACGCACAATCCAAGCCCTAGCAAGGAGCTCATGATACCATTCACCGATCACAGGGGCCGCCAGAAACGCCGGACAACGTCGACAATCAGGATGTCGAGTTTTCAACCTACAAAACAATTACAAGATTGTGTTAGTAAATTGATCACCCACTGGTTTGTCTGGAGCATCATATTCTATGCCAAGCGCTGCCACAGCACCTTAGCGAACATCCAACCTACAAGGTGGTACCAAGATTGCGTTAGTAAGCTGACCACGCACCATCGCGTCCAGAGCACCAAGCGCCAACCATCAAGTCGAGCATGATGCTGGACATCAACCGTGGGCCTACCACAGTACGATGCTGAACATTCGACCTACAGGACGTCAGAGCCTCGCCATTTCAAATACAATGTTAACGCACCGTGTGGATCAGAAGACAGAACCAATGCTGCCAGATATCAATCATCAATATCACCAGATCACAATGCTGGACGCCAGTTATCAGGCCGCCACGTCACGATGCCAGGCGCTCCATACAATAGTAGACAAGAAAATCGGAGTCACCAGAGCATGATGCCAGACGCCATTAATCAGACTGCCGCAGCACAATGCCAGGCACTCCACCTACAGGACGTCAGAGGTGTACCAGTCAGTAAGTCATCGACCCACTATGTAATCCACAGCATGCAATAAACTACGTCGGTTTCATCTACCAGGCTACAATGATGGACACCATCAGCATGCCACAGCACAGTGTCTGATATTCGACCTGGACGACGTCAGAACCGTACCAAGCAGTCAGCGGACAACGTACCACTGGGGCGTCTAGTCATGTTTGACAATTGTTTCCCGACCAGGGAAGATCCACTAGGCGTTCACGTAAACGGCATACGACATGAATCATGTCAGTTGCAGCTATGGCGTGTACATGGTGCGCGCGGGAAAAACGCAAAGCTCAACGAGGGAGGCATGAGCGACTGACTGAGATGAAAAAAGCTTCACCCTTATATACACAAATCCTGCACATCCCGTGACCCGGGGAATTGTCACATTTTATTTATCTGTGACAGGGGCTTGCACTACATTCGCGAAGACAATAGGACCCGTGATTTTATGAGTCATGAGTCCAAGTCATGAGTCTGATGTAGCAATACTCTGAAACATCCCAAGTTCCATGTTGGAATGGACTGACCCACTCGTGCAGTGTAGGAACGAAGGAGGCGGAGGACTACTCATATCCGCGACACAACGGCACACAGGATAGATTATTCCACTAACTTTGGACAGCGGATGAACGCGTAACTAGGGTAGTCGCAGAGTATATATGATGCCGCTTAACATCCTATAGACCTCAGTTGTTATCCGTAGAGCTGACGTCTGAGTTCTTTGTTGCTTTTCGGATAGTGGTCACGAGATATGACATATTTTGTCTACCAGGCGGGCGATCCCTTTGTTTCCCTTTGCTTTTGTCTTCTTTCCAGGATTTAGATTGTATTTGCGTGCACCTTCTGTGCTCTCATTGAAGCCTTGCACAACGCATAGCCTGTCTATTAAAGTTAGGGTGGAGCAATATATACATTGGCATTTTGCAGGGAACCATGATAGTGTCTTGGTGCGATCAGTGAATCAGTGATGGATCTTGTTTGATATTGAAGCTGTCTGGATAGATGAAACGAGAAAAAAAAATCTTTCATCTCCTACCAGTCTCAGAACATACATTTGCTATCTTGAGATAACAAATAAGCAAGGAAATGGGCCCAACAACATCTGAAAATTTTGCTTTTGGGCAGTTGCATCCGCTATCGGAGCAACATATAACGTAAATTTTTTCATCGTATGAAACAATCTAGTGGCCGACTAGAACCTGATGGCCGACTCCACAGTCTCGGAAACACCCCTATCAGATGAGACACATTTCCAACACATTTGTCTCTGACTTTTCTTTTGCTTCCAAGACACTGAGTTTTACACATGAATCGCCTTGACTCCTACCCGAGTCAACTATCGAATGGGTGAATTTCCTGCTCACTCCCAAGGAACAATGGCATGGTTCTCATCCACTACCTTGCAC
>JAHTMQ010000110.1:0-55586 GCA_019327925.1 Leucocoprinus sp. KB1807203
AAACTTCATTCAGACCATAACTCTGGGAATACCTGACCTATTTCAATGATCTAAATAGCCACCAAAATCCCTTAAGAAGACCTTCTAAACAGTACCAAAAACATCTCAAAGCAATCAGTATTCACTGAGTTATCAGTAGATCAGTCAGTAATCACCAAGTCACCACACACTAAATTACTGATATCTCAGGAACTGCTTAACATAATTGTTTGCTTCAATGACCATCATGAAGCTCTCTTCAATGTGCTTCTTTTGGCTATAAGTAAAACCCAAGACAATAAGATCCTATGGAGATACAAGGTCCTCAATGTTTGCATATAACACTGATCTTTACCTATAGATTATCATCTGTCCTTGAATAGAACAAAGAACTGCCCTAAGACAGTTAGGTTATCTCTATTTCAAGAACAATAGCATTCCTATATGTAGAACAATAGGTAGTGATCATGTAGTAGGCTGTTCTTGTATACAGACTACCACAATCATGTATTTAAGAACTGTATATCTGAGGATAAATCTTAAACTTAACAACATCTTTTGCTACTGTCTAAACTTTACTTTTTTGAGCCTTTTTATTATTAAATCATCAACTCACAAATCAGTAAGTGGCCATTTATAATAGAAAGTACAGTACCAAGCTCAGGTATTGTGTCTAAGACCTGATCTGCCAATTGAGTGGTGTTGCCAGTAGACTATTTGTATCTTTTTCATTTTATAAACCTTGTGCTGAAGTCCCATTGTGGGCTGTACATACAGAGGAGTAATGCTGTGTCCTTAGAAAGGCATTTGGGTTAGAGATCCTCTCCTTAGAGTAATAGTATAACCATAGTATTAGGGCAGTAGTAAGTAAGGCAGTAGGTATCTAGCTGGGTAAAGATCTTATGCTCCAGTAGATGTAACATTAGTAAGATTATGTCCTATTCTGATTTCTCCAGAGACATAGCACTATATCTTTAGATCAATACAACTCTCTTATGAGCAGCATGCTCAATCAACAGTATGCCCTCACCAAACTAAGAATAGAATTAGAAAAAAGAGATAGAAAGAAGTATTAGAGCTGTGAAAAGTTTAGGCATCTGGTCTGTAACTGCAGGAATAAGAATAAGGAGGAGAAGGGGAAACTGATCTCCAGAAATAAATTTGAAGTGTTGTTAAGTAAAGTAATGAGATGTGGGATGAGAGAGGAAGTAAAGATAAGGAGAAATAAAATAGTAAAGGAGGTTAAATGCTTTAGATGTTGGAGTGTTGGACATTTCAAATGGAAGTGCCCAAATATTGAAGTTGAAAAGAAGAAAAGAAGAGGGATGAGAAAGTAGCATATACAACTAGCCTGCAAAAGGCACAGTAAAAGAAGAGGTCAGTACACTCCTTATAGAGAAAAGTACAGGAGTATTGTAGCAAGAGAAGTATGCCCCCAAGAGGTATAGCTCTAAAAGAGCAAGGATGGAAGACAAGGTAGAAAGTGGTAACATTTGTAGAGTGTAGGAGGTATGAGTACAAAGGTACCAAAATGTAAGAGAACCAGGGACAAGTTTTTGTCTTTGGAAAATAGCTGAAGAATATTTGGTATAGCCAATGTTTTGAAGCATGGAAGTAGAGAGAAAATTCAGCAAAAGAAAGAGAAGTAGTTAAAGTAAAATACACTCAATGTGGACAAAGAGATATAGTAGTAGGAGTATTTAAAAAAGAATGGAAAGAGAATTCTGTGTCTAGAATATAGGATAGGAAAAAAGCAGCCATAGTGGAATTAGAGAGTAGTAGCATACTCAGAACAGAAAGAAGCATAGCAGAGTGGTGCATGGACAGAAGTTCCAAAAAGCATAGTAAAAGAGAAGGACAAGCAAAGAGATGTCAGAAGAACATTCAAAATACTAAGAGAAGTATGGTTAAATATAGGAGTAGAAAAGATAGATATATATGAAGGCATAACAATAAAAGCACTCTTGGATAGTGGTGTGACAAGAATGTTCATGGACAGAAAGATGGTAGCAAAATATGGATTTAGGCTGTAGAAACTAGAAAGACCAGTAACAGTCAGAAATGTAGATGGGATAAATAACAGTGGAGGGGCTATTACACATCAAGTGGAAGTAAATGTGTATGTTACAACCCTGTGACACCATAACTGTCACTTTAACTCTTGATACCATCAAGGATAACTGTATAGTCAGTTACCAGTCTATATCACCTTGTCAGTAGTCTAGTCTTTAGTTTTGTTGTCTCTAGCATTCCAGAATATTTTTCTAGACCCTCTGCTCTTGTCTCTCAAGTTGGGGTTGTACAGGGAAGGGCACAATTAAATTAAAGCCAATCCCTTTGTCTAGATTACAGACTTGACAGTGTATTACAAAAGCCATATAGAAAGGATGAGAATAGATGTATGCAATTTGGGGAGAACAGACGTTATATTGGAGATACTGTGGTTGCAAGTATATAATCCAGAAATTAATTGGGAAACAGAGAAAGTCAAGATAACCAGATGCCCACCATTATGTGGAAAAAATACAAAATTGGAAGAAGAACAGAAAGTAAAGAAAGGAAAAAGAGTAGTGACACTAGAAGAGAAAAAAATAGTAAGATAGACAATAGATAATAAGAAAGATTAGGGAAGAAAGAAGGAAGTTGAAGCAGATCATAGAAAATTCTTAAAGTAAAGGAAAGTATTTGGGAAGGTAGAATCAGAAAAAATGCCAATGAGGAAAATTTGGAATCACACTATAGATCTCAAGGAGACATTTAAACCATAAAAGAAAAGAATTTATCCTTTATCCAAAGACAAAAGAGAAAAAGTTCAGAACTTTGTAAATGACCAACTAAGAAAGGGGTACATTAGGCCATCAAAATCCTCTCAGATGTCACTAGTATTCTTTGTAGGCAAGAAGGATAGGAGTAAAAGGATGGTAATAGACTACTATAGTCTAAATGATCAAACAGTAAAGAACAACTATTTGCTGTCATTGATTACAGATTTAATAAATAACATGGGTAAGATCAAAAACTTTTTACTTCAACCTTGAGATATTAACACTATGTCTCAACAATAATATAACAACCTCCTAAGCAATATACTTAAAGAAAAGCAAACCCTTGTTTTACTAAGGGCATAGTTAGAAGAAAGAAGAAAAAAAGAATATTAGAGTTGTAGGAAGTTCAGGTACCTGGCCCATAACTGCAGAACAAAAAAAGAAGAGGAGAAGGAGAAAAGAGAAAAACCCCAAAATAGATATGAGATATTGGCAACTAGAATAATGTAGTATAAAGTAAGAGATGAAGTAGAGATGAGATGGTAGAAAAGTGTAGAGGAAGTAAAGTGTTTTAGATGTTAGAGGATTGGGCACTGTAAATGGGAATGCCCAAATATAGAAGTAAAAAGACAAAAGAGGAGAAGTGAGCAGACAGTACATGTGGTTGGTCCACAAAAAGCACAGCAAGAGAGGAGACTGGTGTATTCCATATGAGAAAAGGTACAAGAATATTGTAACAAGAGAAACATGTCTCTAGAAGAGGTGCTTCTACTTGAGAGAGAATAGATCACAGAGGAGACAGTAGCAATCTATGTAGAGAGTAGAGAATGTAAAGACAAGAGGGTTCAAACCCATAAAAATTGGGGACAAGGGTTTCTTCTTGAAAGATAAGTAAAAAAATATATGGTGTGACCTTTGTCAGAAAGCATGGAACTGGAGAGAGAAAGAAGCAAAGAAGAGAGAGATAACAAGGGTGCAGTGTATAAAGTGTAGGAGAAAGAATGCAATAGAAGGAAAAGTACTGGAATGAGAAAGAAATGAGATCCTATACCTAGAATATAGAACAGGAAAGAAGAAACTGCAGTGGAATTGGGAAGTGATAGCATGCCCCATAGAGGAAAAGGCACAGCAGGACAGTGTGCAGATAGGAGTTCCAAAAAGTACAAAACAAGTAAAGAGACATCAGGAGAACATTCAAAATGTTAAGAGAAATGTGGCTAAACATTGGGGTAGAGAAAGTGGATATACATAAAGGCATAACAGTAAAAGTGCTCTTGGATAATGGCATAACAGGAATGTTTATAAACAGAAAGATAGCAGCAAGAAATGAATTTAAGCTACAGAAGTTGGAAAGACTGGTAGTAGTAAGAAATGTAGATAGTACAAATAACAGTAGAGGAGTGATTATATACTAGATGGAGGTAAATATGTACTACAAAAGTCATGTAGAAAAAATGAGAATGGATGTATGTGACCTGGAGAGAACAGATGTCATACTAGATATGCCATGGTTACAAGCACTTAACCCTAAGATAAATTGGAAGACTGGAGAAGTCAAAATGACAAGATGTCCACCAATTTGTAAGAGAAGTATAGTAGCAAAAAAGAAGACAGAAAAAAAAAGGAAAGTAGAAGAGAGAATCAGAGCAATAGGAAAATTAGAGAGAGATGAATTATAAAGACTTAGACTGAGATGTCTTAGAACTACTTCTAGTCCAAGTTAACAAGGAGAACTCAATGGAGTTCTTATTTGATTATAGTACACTACTTATACACCTTCTATGTTTACTTCTATTTATAAACTCCTATGCATCTCTTTTAGTTGTTTCATCTTGTACATCCACCAATTTCCTAATTAAAAGAAAAGAAAATGAAAATGAAAATGAAAATGAATAATGACTTAGCCGTTTTTGGCTGTGTCATGACATGAATGGAAGATGTTAATGGAAAAGAAATTTGATAATGAAGTTGAATTAGATAAAGAAAAAGTGAGGAAGATAGTGCTATAGAAATTTTACAAGTGACTTCAGATGTTCAAGAAAGCAGAATCAGAAAGAATGCCAGTGAGAAAACCTTGGGACCATGCAATTGTAGTAGCGTTTATGGATAATATATTAGTAGAAACAGAGAATGAAAAGAAGCATGACGAGATAGTAGAAGAAGTATTGAGAAGGATAGAGGAAAATGGCCTCTATATAAAACCAGAAAAATATGTTTGGAAAGTCAAAGAGATTAATGTTATGAGAGCCTCGAGTAGGAAAAAAGACGTCCCACACATTCTGAACACTCAGTCTAAAATCCCCAAGCATACAATGGAGTAAAGACAGAAGCAGAATGGGACTTAGTAAGCCAAGTCACGTGACAAGGTCAGGTGACCATAGAACATTCTGGAAAGGACATGTGACCATGGGACTCTAGGGTACAGCCACTGTAGTAGTAGTATAAATAAGGCTGCAATCCAACGAAGAACTCCATCGAGTTCTTCCTGAACATCCACCTAGGGTGACCACTAAGAACATTCACTGTTCCTCGGTAACATAAGAACTCGATACCACATCCGAGCACTGTTCACCTCGAACCCTGCCCAAAATCACTTAAAAGACGCAGTTGGCTTCATACCGGCGTTGCAAGTGATTTCCCCCATCACACTTACTCCACACTCTTCCTCGCTAGAGAGCACAGCGCTCTCAAGCCTCTTGGATAGCGGGCCCTAGCTGTAAAGGGGACTTCACTGTCAGTTAGGGACAGTGGGTAGACGGCCTGGACAAAACTCGTGTCCCTGCCTGAGACCTGACCTCCATATCGAGTGGGCTCGTAGTTAAAACTTTCACTATCAGCTCCGTGCTACCAGTCCATTGTGATTGGTCTACGCAGGGGAACGGCGAAAAACCTCTTAAAGGCTCGCCTAGCTTAGAGATTCCCTTCTTAGGGATAGTATTGTTTCACCCTTCTTAGTCGGTAAACAGTCATAAGTACAGACGAAGAAGACCGCTCATCCTCCTACGAGGAAACATCACCATCACCATCACCATCACCATCACCATCATCAATGTCCCGTCATCAACAACAACAACAAGGGGAACACCCTCCAGTATCTGCTCCCCCTCCAACCAGAGAGGAGCAGCTCCTCTCTATGATCGCAACCCTGCAACAGCAGGTCAATACCATGCTTCTCCAGCAGCAGGGAAGCAGAGTAGAGGTCGCCAGACCTCAAGTCTTCAGTGGAAGGATGGAAGAGGTGAGCGCGTTCGTTAACGCGGCTCGCCTGTATATCAGAATGAAAATGACAGAGGAGGCGGCAGCAACCCAGGTGGCTTGGGTGTTATCATACGTGCAAGGAGGAGTGGCAGAGGCGTGGAAAGACAACCTGCTAGACGAACTGGCCAAAGGAGAGTCAGAGGTGGAGACGGCGGAACAACTATTTACGAAAATAAGGGATGACTTCGGGGAGACATCGGAGGAGGAGAGGAAGATAGAGCAGTTGAGGACAATTGAACAAGGGGGAAGGACCTGCGACGAATACGTCCAGGAATTCAAAAAGGTGGCAAGAGGAAGCGGGTACGAGGGAAGGCCCCTCATTGAAGAATTCAAAAGAGGACTAAACGGGGGCATCAGGAGAAAGCTAGCAGAAGCAGAGGAACCGCCGACCACCATTGGGGAATGGCAGGAAAGGGCGGTAAGATTAGACAGAAATCAAAGACAAAGTAGGGCAGAAGAGAGAGTGTTGGGAAGAAACGCAGCGCGCCCAGGGGGAAATGCGCAGCCCAGAATAGGAGGGTCGTATGGAGGAAGAGGAGGTCAAATAATGTGGAGAACGGGAGGAGGGTATAGGGGAGGAGCCGGAGGAAACACGGCCAATAGAGGAGGAACTCAAGGGGGTCCAAGGAGAGACCCAAATGCAATGGATGTGGATAGAGGAAGGGGGGGAGATAGGACATGCTATGTATGTGGAAAGTGGGGCCATATGGCCAAGAACTGTTGGGAAAGGCACAAAACGAGGGTAGTAGAAACGCCGCAAGAGGCGGCAAAAGAAAGTGGAGGACAGTGAGCTCTCGACTGGCCTCCAATAATGTATACAGTGTATTGTGTCTGGAAGAATTAAGCAATAAAAAGAATTCCCCCAATACAACTGAGAGAGAGAGGGACGTGCGACGAACAATACGACCACTGAGAGAGGTCTGGTTAAAAGTGGGGCTGGAAAAGTTGGAAAGCCATGAAGGAGTAGCAGTAAAGGCGCTATTGGATAGTGGGGCAACAGGTTTATTCATGGATACAACCTTTGCAAAAGAAAAAGGGTTTAGAATGGAAAGGTTAAAAACACCCCTCTTAGTCAGAAATGTGGATGGAACGAAAAATGTGGGAGGAGCTATAACACATCAGGTCGAATGTAACATGTTTTTCAAAGGGCATGTGGAAAGAGTAAGGATGGATGTGTGCAACTTAGGGAAGACGGAGGTAATACTAGGAATGCCATGGCTAGCGGCCCACAACCCAGAAATAGATTGGGAAAAGGGAGAAGTAAAGATGACACGATGCCCACCTATATGCGGAAGAAGAAAGCAAGGAGCGGAGGAAAAGAAAGTAAGGAAAGCAGAGAAGGATGAGGATGAGGAAGTATTAAAAAGGCTGGTGCCCCAGAGATTCTGGAGATGGAAAAAGGTGTTTGGAAAAAGGGAGTCAGAGAGAATGCCGGTGCGAAAAATCTGGGACCATGCCATAGAGCTAAAAGAAGGGTTTACCCCGAAAAAGGGAAGAGTATACTCCCTATCAAGAGAAGAAAGGGAAGAGGTACAAGCATTCGTGGAGGACCAGCTGAGAAAAGGGTATATCCGACCCTCCAAGTCGCCCCAAACATCATCAGTGCACTTTGTGGCAAAAAAGGACGGTACACGGAGAATGGTACAAGATTATCGACACATAAACCAGTGGACGTAAAGAATGGGTACCCCCTACCCCTCATTGCAGATATATTGGATGGAGTAGGAAAGAGAAAGGTGTTTACGAAGCTGGACTTAAGGTGGGGATACAACAATGTCAGAATCAAGGAAGGGGACGAATGGAAAGCAGCGTTCACAACGCACATCGGAGCATATGAACCTACGGTCATGTACTTTGGGTTAACAAACTCGCCCGCCACTTTCCAAACAATGATGAACGACCTGTTCAGGGACCTCATAAACCAAGGGGACACAGCAACCTTCATTGACGACATTCTAGTAGCCACAGATACAGAGGAAGGACATGATGAGTTGGTGGAGGAGGTATTAAGGAGGTTAGAAGAAAACGATCTGTTTGTAAAACCGGAAAAGTGCAGATGGAAAGTAAGGGAAGTAGAGTTTCTAGGAGTAGTAATTGGTCCAAAGGGAGTCGAAATGCAAAGGGAGAAGGTAGAAGGGGTCCTGAACTGGCCAGCACCCAGAAACGTCAAAGAAGTGCAAAAATTTCTAGGACTTGCCAACTACTACAGAAGGTTCATAAAGAACTTTGCTAGGATAGCAGCACCATTGCACGTGCTAGTCAGAAAGGAACAAAAATGGAAGTGGGAAAAGGAGCAAGAGGAAGCATTCGAAGAACTCAAGAAGGGATTCACCACGGAACCTGTCCTCGCCATCCCGGACATCGACAGGGAAATGAGAGTGGAAGCGGACGCATCAGACTATGCAACAGGGGGAGTGTTGTCGACAAAGTGCGAAGATGGAAAGTGGAGGCCAGTGGCCTTCATCTCTAAATCATTGAACATCACAGAACGAAACTACGAGATCCACGATAAAGAGATGTTGGCAGTTATAAGATGCCTAGAAGCATGGAGGCATTACCTAGAGGGGGCAAAACTCGAATTCGAAATCTGGACAGACCATAAAAACCTCCAGTACTTCATGACGAGTCAGAAGTTAAACCGTAGACAAGCAAGATGGGCCCTGTACCTATCACGATTCAACTTCGTGTTAAAACATGTTCCAGGAAAAAGTATGGGGAAGGCGGATGGACTAAGCAGAAGACCAGACTGGCAGGAGGGAGTAGAAAGAGATAACGAGGACCAGAAGCTGATAAAACCAGAATGGATTAGGGGAGTGGAAACACTGATAGAGGAAGAGACCCTAAGAGAAAGGATCAGAAAGGCACAAGAAGGGGACGGAAAGATAGCAGAAGCAGTAAAACAGTTAAAAGGGGCAGGATTAAAAACGCTAAAAGATGAAGAATGGGGAGTCGAGGATGGAGTAGTGCTGAAAGAAGGAAGGATATACGTGCCAGAAGGGGACCTTCGGAGAGAAATAATACAACTTCATCACGATACTCCATTAGGAGGGCACGGAGGGAGGTGGAAGACGACGGAGCTGATCAGTAGGAATTACTGGTGGCCAGGAATGACAAAAGAGGTGGGGAAATACGTAGAAGGATGTGATGCGTGCCAGAGGTACAAAAATCGAAGCGAAGCACCCGCGGGTAAATTAATGCCCAACACGATCCCAGAAAAGCCATGGAGTCACATATCAGCAGATTTCATCACCAAGCTACCACTAGCCCAGGGATACGACGCAATCTTGGTAATATGTGACCGTTTTAGCAAAATGGCCCATTTTATAGCAACAACGGAGAAGACGTCAGCAGAGGGACTCGCAAGGTTATTTCGGGACCATGTATGGAAATTGCATGGACTCCCAGAAAGCATCATATCGGATCGAGGAGTGCAGTTCGCGGCGGGAATGATGAAGGAGCTGAATAGCTTGTTGGGAATCCAGACAAAACTCTCAACAGCCTACCACCCGCAAACGGATGGGCAGACAGAGAGGGTAAATCAGGAACTGGAACAATACTTAAGGGTCTTCATCGATCATAGACAGGAACAGTGGCCGGATTGGTTAGGAACGGCGGAATTCACGTATAACAACAAAATCCACACGGCCACAAAAACCTCACCATTCAAAGTGAACTATGGCCAAGACCCAAGGATGGGATTTGAAGGAAGAAGAAAGGGGAAGTACGAAACGGCGGAAAGATTTGTGGAAAAAATGAAGAAAATACAGGAAGAAGCCAGGGCAGCGCTAGGGAAAGCACAGGAAGAAATGAAAAAGTTCGGGGACAGGAAACGAGGAAAGGGGGAGGAATACAAAATAGGGGACGCAGTACTGTTGAGTACGAAAGACTTAAAATGGCAGATGAAAGGAAGGAGATCGGAAAAACTGACTGAGCGCTTCGTGGGTCCTTACAAGGTAAAGGGAATTGTCTCGAGCAATGCGATAGAGCTAGAACTACCGAGCTCCATCAAAATACACCCTGTAGTCAACGTAAGTAGAGTACGACTCTATAAACCACAGGTAGAGGGGCAAAAGAAGACACCACCAAAACCAGTCATCATTGAAGGGGAAGAAGAATTCGAGGTGGAAAAAATCATAAACAAAAGAACGATCAGGGGGAAGGAGAAATTCTTAGTGAGGTGGAAAGGATACACGGCAGAAGAAGATACCTGGGAAAGTAGGGAAAATCTGGAGAATGCAAAAGAGCTGGTAGAAGAATTCGAGAAGGTGTACAAAGAAGAAGACGAGGAACTAAGGCGACAAGAGCAGGAGGAAGAAGAAAAGGAGTTCTGCCGAGAATTACCTAGGGAATTCACAGCAAAACTACTATACGGTTGGGGGAAAAGAAGATACGAAAGAGAGAGGGAAAAGAGATGGGATGAAAATTGGTATCGATGGAAAAATTCCTCGGGACGAGGAAACTTGAAGGGGGGGCCATGTTATGAGAGCCTCGAGTAGGAAAAAAGACGTCCCACACATTCTGAACACTCAGTCTAAAATCCCCAAGCATACAATGGAGTAAAGACAGAAGCAGAATGGGACTTAGTAAGCCAAGTCACGTGACAAGGTCAGGTGACCATAGAACATTCTGGAAAGGACATGTGACCATGGGACTCTAGGGTACAGCCACTGTAGTAGTAGTATAAATAAGGCTGCAATCCAACGAAGAACTCCATCGAGTTCTTCCTGAACATCCACCTAGGGTGACCACTAAGAACATTCACTGTTCCTCGGTAACAGGTAGATAGATAAGAGATATGATGAGGAGTACTAGGCAAGGTTAGAAAGAAATTGGAGATGCTAGAAGAAAGGACCAATTAGAGAGCAAAGAATAATAGAGACAATCAAAAAGGAAAAAGAAGAAATTGGCCAAAAAGAATCTAGACTTAGAGAGTAGAACAAAGAAGATGATGAAATGAGCAATATACAAGACCTATATAAGAAACTATAAAGGAATCCTTGGGATGAGAAATTTTAAGAGAGGAGTGGTGTCATAACTTGGTAAAATGGCTAAGTTATTATTTATATTTCTTTTATTTTATTTTATTTTATTTTCTTAGTTAGACTTACTACACAAGGAAGAAGTATAGGAAAGTGTCATATGACTAATATTATATATTACAGTCATATGTCAGAATGTCACAGTGTTATATCACATGATGGTATTATATAATGAGTATAGGAGAGTAGTGCACAGACCATATAGTAGTTGTATAAGTAGTGTATAGAATCCAATAGAAACTCCATTGAGTTCTTCTTGTTAACTTAGACTTGGAGAATGATTAAGTTGTCTTAGGCTAAGTTGCTACACTTGAACCTTACACTCTACCACTACTAGGCTAACCAGCACTAGTACAAGACCCAATAATCACTGACAATGAGCCTGAATGGGAAGTAGATATACTAATAGATGCAAGACATAGTAGAAGTATACTTTACTACAAAGTTTATTGGTCAGGGCTACCATATGAAGATAATACTTGAGAACCTGCTCACTACCTCCACTATGTGAGAGAGGCAGTAAGCAAGTTCCACCAAACTTACCCAGATGCACCAAAACCCACTGCAAGAGATTTTAAAGAACTTTCTCTGAAAACAAGGTCTTAGCTATAAGGACATGGCAATTAGGAGATGAAGATGTCAGAGTATAATATCAGAGAAAGGATATATATCACATAATATTTAATTACATAATAATAGCCATACAATATACCTATGAAAATTGTAATACTTAGTCTCAAACTATTTAACTGGTATTTACAGTTGAATTTGGTTACTTTCTCCAATATATACCAAGTTGTACTCCTAACACACTACTAGTAGTCCACTAGAGTGATGTTATAAGAGCCCCAAGAAGAAAATGGTCTCCCATGCATTTAAACACTTAATCCAAAATCTCAAGTCATACAATAAGGTCAAGGTATAAATAGCATAGGAACATAGGAAACCAAATCACATAACAAGGTCAAGTGACCATAGAACATTCTGGAAGGACATGTGATCATGGACTAAAAGTACAGCCACTGTAAAAGTAGTATAAGTAGTAGTCTAATCTAACGAAGAACTCTATTGAGTTCTTCTTGAACATCCACCTAGAGTAATCACTAAGGACATTTACTGTCTATCGATAACATAAGAACTTGATATCCATTGCTGACCCTGCACCTTGCAGCCTCAACATCCTTATTTTTGCTTACTCTCTTATTATCCTTGCTAATGAGCACAGCACTCAAAAGCATCTTGGATAGCGGGCCCTAGCTATAAAGGGAACTTCACTGTCAGTTAGGGACAGTAGGTGGATGGCCTAGACAAAGCTCGTGTCCCTGTCTAAGACCTGACCTCTATACCGAGCAGGCTTGTAACTAGTTCTTTCACTATCAGCTCTGTGCTACTAATCCATTGTAACTGGTCTATGCAGGAGAATGATGGAAACCTCCTAAAGGCCCATCTAGCTTAGAGATTCCCTTCTTAGGGATAATACTGTTTTACCCTTCTTAGTTGGTAATTAGCTATAAGTACAGATGAAAAAAATTGCTTGTTCTCTTACAAAGAATCATCATTACCATCACGTATGTCCCGCCAACAACAGCAACAAGAAAAACCTTCCCCAGTACCCATCTCTCGAGAGGAGCAACTCCTCACCATGATTACAACCCTGCAGCAGCAGGTTAGTACCATACTCCTTCAGCAACAAGAAAGCAGAGTAGAGGTCGCAAAACCTCAAGTCTTTAGTGGAAGAATAGAGGAGATGAGTACGTTTGTTAATGTGGCTCACTTATATATAAGGATGAAGATGGCAGAAGAAGCAGCAGCAACCCAGGTAGCCTGGGTATTATCATATGTGCAGGGAGGAGTAGCAGAGGCATAGAAGGACAACCTACTAGACGAACTGACCAAGGAAGAGTCAGAGATAGAATCAACAGAACAGTTGTTTACTAAGATAAGGGATGACTTTGGGGAGACATCAGAAGAAGAAAGAAAGATAGAACAGCTGAGAACAATTGAGCAAGGGGAAAGGACCTGTGACAGATATGTATAGGAATTTAAAAAGGTTGCCAGGGGGAGTGGCTATAAAGGAAGACCCCTCATTAAAGAGTTCAAGAGAGGACTAAATGGAAGTATTAGAAGGAAGTTGGCAGAAGCAGAAGAACCACCAACCACCATTGGAGAGTAGCAGGAAAGAGCGGTGAGGTTAGACAGAAATCAGAGGCAAAGTAGAATAGAAGAAAGAATGTTGGGGAGGAATGCAGTGTGCCCAAGGGGAAATACACAGTCAAGGGGGAAAGGATCATATGGAGGAATGGGAGGACAAATAACATAGAGAATAGAGGGAGGATACAAAGAGAGAGGAGGAGGAAACATATCCAATAGAGGAGGAGCTCAAATGGGTCCAAGAAGAGACCCAAATGCAATGGAGGTAGACAAAGGAAAGGGGGGGGATAGGACATGCTATGTATGTGGAAAGTGGGGCCATATGGCCAAAAATTGTTGGGAAAGACACAAAGAAAGAATAGTGGAAATGCCACATGAGTCAGCAAAAGAAAGTGGAGGATAATAAGCTCTTAGCTGGCCTCCAATAATTTGTACAGTGTATTATGCCTGGAAAAGCTGGGCAATAAATCAAAGTTTGCTAATACAACTGAGAGAGCAAGAGATATATGATGCACACTCTAGCTGCTAAGAGAAGTCTGGATGAGAGTAGGGCTAGAAAAGTTGGAAAGCCATGAGGGGATAGCAGTGAAAGCATTACTAGACAGTAGAGCAACAGGTCTATTCATGGATACAACCTTTGCCAGAGAAAAGGGGTTTAAAATGGAGAAGTTAAAAAACCCCCTGTTAGTTAGAAATGTGGATGGAATAGTAAATGCGGAGGGAGCTATAACACATCAAGTAGAATACAACATGTTTTTCAAAGGACATATAGAAAGGGCGAGGATAGATATATATAACTTAGAAAAAACAAAGGTAATACTGGGAATACCATGGCTAGTAGCCCATAACCCAGAGATAGATTGGGAGAAAGGAGAGGTAGAAATGACGCACTGTCCATCTATATATGGAAAAAGAAAGCAAGAAGAAAAGAGAAAGAAAGTAAAGAAAGTAGAAAGAGATAAGGACAAAGAAACATTGAAAAAACTGGTGCCTAAAAGGTTTTGGAGATGAGGAAAGGTATTTGGAAAAAAAAAGTCAGAAAGAATACCAGTATGAAAAACCTGGGACCATGCCATAGAGTTGAAGGAAGGATTTACACTGAAAAAGGGAAAGGTGTACTTACTGTCCAGGAAGGAAAGGGAGGAGATGCAAGTGTTTGTAGAAGACCAGCTAAGGAAAGGATATATCTGACCGTCCAAGTCACCCCAAATGTCACCAGTATACTTTGTAGCAAAGAAGGATAGCACATGGAGAATGGTACAGAACTATCGATACATAAATCAGTAAACAATAAAGAATGGGTACTCTTTACCTCTTATTGTGGATATACTGGATGGGGTAGGAAAGAGAAAGGTGTTTACAAAGCTGGACCTGAGGTGGGGATACAATAATATTAGAATCAAAGAGGGAGATGAGTGGAAGGCAGCATTTACAACATATATTAGAGCTTATGAACCCACAGTCATATACTTTGGGTTAATGAACTCTCCTGCTACCTTCCAAACAATGATGAGTGACCTATTCAGAGATCTCATAAACCAGGGAGACACGGCGACATTCATCAACAATATCCTGGTAGCCATAGACACTGAAGAGGGACACAACGAGTTAGTAGAGGAGATACTAAAAAGGTTAAAGGAGAACAACCTATTTGTAAAGCCCAAAAAGTATAAATGGAAAGTAAGAGAGGTAGAATTTCTGGGAGTAGTAATTGGTCCAAGAGGGGTAGAAATGCAGAAGGAAAAAGTAGAGGGAGTACTAAACTGGCCGGCACTCCAGAATGTCAAAGAAGTACAGAAGTTTTTAGATCTTGCCAATTATTACAAAAGATTTATAAAAGACTTCACTAGGTTAGCAGCACCGCTGCATGTGCTGGTCAGGAAAGAGCAGAAATGGAAATGGAAAAGGAAACAGAAGGAGGCATTTGAAAGACTTAAGGTAGTATTCACTACAGAGCCCATCTTAGCCATTCCAGATATTGATAGAGAGATGAGAGTGGAGGCAGATGCTTCAGACTATGCAACGGGGAGAGTATTGTTGACAAAGTGTGAGGATAGGAAGTGGAGACTGGTGGCCTTCATCTCTAAATTATTGAACACTACAGAGTAAAATTACGAAATTTACGATAAAGAGATACTGGTAGTTATTAGGTGTCTAGAAGCATGGAGGCACTACTTGGAGGGAGCAAAACTCAAATTTGAAATCTGGACAGACCACAAAAACCTCCAGTATTTTATGACAAGCCAAAAATTAAACTGTAGACAAGTGAGATAGGCCCTATACCTATCATGATTTAATTTTACATTAAAACATATTCCAGAAAAGAGCATGGGGAAGGCAGACGGACTAAGCAGGAGACCTGACTGGCAGGAGGGAGTGGAAAAGGACAACAAGGACCAAAAACTGATAAAACCAGAATGGATTAGGGAAGCCAAAACAATAATAGAGGAAGGAAACCTAAAGAAAAGAATCAAAAGGGTGCAGAAAAGGGATGAAAGGGTAGTGAAAGCAGTAGAAGAGCTGAAGAGGGCAGGAATAAAGACACTGAAAGATGAAGAATGGGAAATAGAGAATAGAATAGTAACAAAAGAAGAGAGGGTATACATGCCAGAAGAGAAACTTAGGGGGGAGATAATACAATTGTACCATGACACCCCAGTAGGAGGACATGAAGGGAGATGGAAGACAGCAGAGTTAGTTGCTAGGAATTACTAGTGGCCAGGAGTAACAAAGGAGGTGGAGAGATATGTGGATGGATGCGATATGTGTTAAAGATACAAGAATCGAAGTAAAGCACTAGCGGGAAAACTGATGCCCAATGCAATCCCAGAAAAGCCATAGAGCCACATCTTGGCAGACTTTATTACCAAGCTGCCATTAGCCCAGGGATATGATGCTATCCTGGTAGTGTGCGACTGCTTTAGCAAAATGGTGTATTTTATAGCCACAATGGAGAAAACATCAGCAGAAGGACTTGCAAAGCTGTTTCAAGATCATGTATGGAAGTTACATGGACTTTCAAAAAGCATCATATTAGATAAAGAAGTGCAGTTTGCAGCAGGAATAATGAAGAAGTTAAATAACTTGTTGGGAATCCAGACAAAACTCTCAATAGCCTATCACTCTCAAACAGATAGGCAGACAGAAAGGATAAACCAGGAGTTAGAGCAGTATCTGAGGGTCTTCATTGACCATAGACAAGAGCAGTGGCCAGATTGGTTAGGAATGGCAGAATTTGCATACAACAACAAAATCTACACAACAACAAAAATATTGCTATTCAAAGCAAACTATGGTCAGGACCCAAGGATGGGGTTTAAAGAAAGAAGAAAGGGGGAGTACAAAGTAGCAGGGAAATTTGTGGAAAGAATGAAGAAAATCTAGGAGGAAGCAAAAGCAGTGCTAGGGAAAGCATAGGAAGAAATGAAAAAGTTTGCAAATAGAAGGCAAAGGGAGGAAGAAGAATACAGAGTAGGGGACTTAGTACTGCTAAGTACAAAAGACTTAAAATGGCAGATGAAGGGGAGGAGATCAGAGAAATTGACAGAGCATTTTGTGGGCCCCTAAAAAGTTAAGGGAATTGTCTTTAGCAACACAATAGAGTTAGAACTACCTAAGTCTATTAGAATACATCCTGTGGTTAATGTAAGTAGAGTACAACTCTATAAACTACAGGTAGAAGGGTAGAAGAAAACACTACTAAAACTGGTCATTATCAAAGAAGAAGAGGAATTCAAGGTAGAAAAAATCATAAACAAAAGAACAGTTAGAGGGAAGGAAAAGTTTCTGGTAAGGTGGAAGAGATATATAGTGGAAAAAGATACTTGGGAGAATAGGGAAAACTTGGAGAATACAAAAGAGTTGGTAGAAGAGTTTAAGAGAACATACAGAGAAGAGGTTGAAGAACTAAGATAACAGGAGCAAGAAGAAGAAGAAAAGGAATTTAGTTGGGAATTACCTAGGGAGTTCACAGCAAAATTGCTATATGGTTGGGGAAAAAGAAGGTACAAAAGGGAAAGGGAAAAGAGGTAGAACAAAAACTGGAGTCGATGGAAAAATTTCTCAGGACAAGGAAACTTAAAGAGAGAACTATATTATGAGAGCCCCAAGAAGGAAACAATCTCCCATGCATTTAAACACTTAATCCAAAATCTCAAGTCATACAATGAGGTCAAGGTATAAATAGTGTGGGAACTTAGGTAGCCAAATCACATGACAAGGTCAAGTGACCATAGAATATTCTGGAAGAACATGTGATCATGGACTAGTAGTAGTACAGCCACTGTAAAATAGTATAAGTAGTAGTCCAATCCAAGGAAGAACTCTATCGAGTTCTTCTTGAATATCCACCTAAGGTGATCACTAAGAGCATTCACTGCCTATCAATAACAAGGTTGTGACATTTATGGAGTGTAGAGGATGCAACTACAAAGGTACCAAAACACATAAAAACCAGGGGCAAGAGTTTATCTCTGGCAAACAATTAAGAAATATGTGGTATAGCAGTTACCTCAAAGCATAGAAGTGGAGAAAGGACACAGCAGGAGAGAAAGGAGCAGTTGTTGTGAAGTGTAGTCAATGTAAAAGGAAAGATATAGTTGAGAAGATACTAGAGAAAGATAGAAAGAAAATCTTGTGCCCAGAATATAGAACAGGAAAAAAGCAGCCATAGTGGGACTGGAGAGTAGTGGTATACTCTGGAAAGGGAGAAGTGCAGCAAAGTGACACAAGGAAAGGAGCTCTGAAAAGCACAGAAAAAGAGGAGAACAGACAAAGGGATGTCAGGAGAATGTTCAAAATATTAAGAGAAGTATAGTTAAACATAGGGGTAAAGAAGGTAGACATACATGAAGGCATAACCATAAAAGCACTCCTGGATAGTAGTGTGACAGGAATGTTCATGAATAAGAAGACGGCAGCAAAACACGGGTTTAAGCTGCAAAAGCTAGAAAAACTAGTAACAATCAGAAATGTAGATGGGACAAACAATAGTGGAGAGGCTATTACACACCAAGTAGAAGTAAATGTGTACTACAAAAACCACATAGAAAGAATGAGAATGGATGTGTGCAACTTGGGAAAAACAAATGTAATATTGGGAATACCGTGGTTACAAGCATACAACCCAGAAATTAACTGGAAAACAGAGGAAGTCAAGATGACAAGATGCTCTTCATTATGTGGGAAAAATACAAAACTGGAAAGGAGGCAGAAAGCAAAGAAAGAAAAGAGAGTAGCAATACTAGAAGAAGAAAAGGTAGTAAGATGGGCAGTAGAGGATAAAGAGAATTGGAGGAGAGAAGAGGAGATTGAAGCAGATCATAAAAAGATTGAGGAAATGGTTCCACAAAGGTTCCTAAAGTAGAGAAAGGTATTTGGAAAGATGGAATTGGAAAGAATGCCAATAAGGAAAATTTGGGATCATGCTATAGATCTCAAAGAGACGTTTAAACCACAAAAGAGAAGGATTTACCCTTTATTCAGAGACAAAAGAGAGGAAGTTCAGAACTTTATAAATGACCAACTGAGAAAGGGGTATATTAGACCATCAAAATCCCCTCAAACATCACCAGTATTCTTTGTAGGCAAGAAAGATAGGAGTAAGAGGATGATAATGGACTACTGCAACCTAAACAACCAAACAGTGAAGAATAACTACCCACTTCGTTAATCACAGACTTAATTGACAACATGGGAAGTAAACAAGTATTCACAAAAATGGATCTTTGGTGGGGGTTCAACAATATAAGGATTAAGGAAGGAGATGAGTGAAAGAGAGTGTTCACAATCCCATGTGGGGTCCTTCAAGCTGACAGTCATGTTCTTTGGAATGACAAATTTGCCAGCCACATTTCAAGCAATAATGAATGAAATTCTGAGAGACATGATTAATGAAGGAAAAGTGGTAGCCTTTGTGGATGACATGTTAATAGGAACAGAAACAGAAGAAAGGGCATAATGAAATTGTGGAAGAAGTGCTGAAAAGGTTGAAAGAAAATGACTTGTATATCAAGCCAGAAAAATACATGTGGAAGGTATGAAAAATTGGGTTTCTGGAAGTTGTTATAGGATCTGACGGAATTGAAATGGAAAAGGAAAAGGTAGATGGAGTACTAAGTTGCCAGAGCCAAAGAATATGAAAGATGTCAGGAAGTTTTTAGGCCTCGCAAACTACTATAGGAGGTTTCATCAAAAACTTTGCTTAAGTAGCAAGACCAATAAATGTGCTGACAAGAAAAGATATAAAGTGGCAGTGGAAAGAAGAGCAGCAAAAAGCATTTGATGAGCTCAAAAGAATCTTTACAACTAAACCAGTACTAGCAGCCCCAGATCTAGACAAAGAATTCAGGGTAGAGGCAGATGCTTCAAACTATACTATTGGAGGAGTATTATCAATGAAGGGTTCTGACGAGCTGTGGAGACTAGTTGCTTTTATTTCTAAATCTCTAAGTGATACAGAAAGAAACTATGAGATTTACGACAAAGAAATGTTAGTAGTAGTCAGATATCTGGAAGCATGGAGACACTTTCCTAGAAGGAGTGACAATGAAATTTAAGATTTGAACAGATCACAAAAACCTTGAATACTTTATGAAGGTACAAAAATTGAATAGAAGACAAGCCAGATAGGCATTGTACCTATCAAGGTTCAATTTTATGTTAAAGCATGTTCTAGGGAGTAAGATAGGAAAGATAGATAGCTTAAGCAGGAGGCTGGACTGGGAAGTAAGAGTAGAAAGGGACAATGAAGATGAGATATTAGTAAAACCTGAGTGGTTAGAAGTCAAAAGAATGGAAAGGGTAGAAGTAATTGTAAAAGGAGTAGATTTGTTGGAGAAAGTGAGGAAGTCAAAGGTAAAAGATGATAAAGTAGTCAAAGCAGTGAAAGAAATGAAATGAGTGGAAGTAAAGATACTGAGAGATAAAGAATAGAGGGAAGTGAATAGCATAATGTATAAGGAGGGAAAGGTATACGTATCTAAAGATGATATATTAAGAGCAGAAATAATTAGACTGCATCATGATATACCAGTGGGAGGACATGGAGGACAATAGAAGACAGTGGAGTTGGTCACCCAAAACTTCTGGTGGCTAGGAGTAACTAAGGAGATGAAATAATATATAGAAGAATGCAATTCCTGTCAGAGAAATAAAAACTGCACAGAACAGCTGGCAGGCAAATTAATGCCCAATTTAATACTGGAGAAACCTTGGACACATATATTAGCAGATTTTATCACCAAACTGCCAATAGCACAGGGATATGACTCAATCTTAGTGGTGGTAGACAGATTAACAAAAATGGTCCATTTTATCCCTACTACAGAGAAAACATTGGCAGAAGGGCTAGCTAGGTTGTTTAGAGACAATATGTGGAAGCTGCATGGGTTACCTGAGAGCATTATCTCTGACAGAGGACTATAGTTTATGACAGGAATAATGCAGGAGCTAAATAGAATATTGGAAATTGAAAGTAAACTGTCAACGGCATTTCACCCTCAAACAGACAGGCAAACAGAGAGGACTAAATGAGACTATTAGGAGGAAGTTGGCTGAAGTAGAGGAACCGCCAACCACCATTGGAGAGTGGCAAGAAAGAGCGGTGAGATTAGATAGAAACCAAAGGCAGAGCAGGGTAGAGGAGAGAATGTTGGGGAGGAATGCAGTGCACCCAGGGGGAAATGCACAGTCAAGGGGAGGAGGATCATATGGGGGAAGAGGGGGACAAATAACATAGAGAATGGGGGGAGGATACAGGAGAGGAGGAGAAGAAAATATGTTTAATAGAGGGGGAGCTCAAACGGGTCCAAGAAGAGACCTAAACACAATGGATATAGATAGAGGAAAGAGAGGGGATAGGACTTGCTATGTATGTGAAAAGTGGGGCCATATGGCCAAAAATTGTGTCACAGTTGTGCTATGAACCAGTAGTCATATACTGTATAGTTTACCACTACACCAAAAGGGCGATATTAGCAAGGCTACTTGCTAATGAGAGTCCAGCTATTTATGTAGTTCTTTGAACAGGTATTTTGTTATACCTCCATGTCACTATTTAGTAATCACTTTTTTGTGACAAATTGTTGGGAAAGACATAAAGGAAGGGTAGTAGAAACATCGCAGGAGTTGGCAAAAGAAAATAGAGGATAGTAAGCTCTCGACTGGCCTCCAATAATCTGTATAGTATATTGCGCCTAGAAAAACTGGGCAATAAATCAAACTTCACCAATACAACTGAGAGAGTAAGAGATGTGCGGTGTACACTATGGCCGCTAAGAGAAGTCTGGATGAAGGTGGGACTAGAGAAGTTGGGAAACTACAAAGAGTAGCAGTTAAGGCATTACTAGATAGTGGGGCAACAGGGCTATTTATGGATATGACCTTTGCTAAAGAAAAAGGGTTTAAAATGGAAAAATTAAAAAAACCTCTGTTAGTTAGAAATGTAGATGGAACAGTCAATGCAGGGGAGGCCATAATGCATCAGGTTAAATGCAATATATTCTTCAAAGGACATGTGGAAAGGGCGAGGATGGACATATGCAACTTGGGAAAAACGGAGGTGATACTAGGAATGCCATGGCTAGCAGCCCATAACCCAGAAATAGATTGGGAAAAGGGGGAGGTAAAAATGACACATTGTCCACCTATATATGGAAAGAGAAAGCAGGAAGAAGGAAAGAAGGAGGTAAAGAAAGTAGAAAAGAATGAGGATAAAGAAACGTTGAAAAGATTGGTACCCTAAAAGGTTTTGGAAATGGAAGAAGGTATTTGGTAAAAGGGAGTCAGAGAGGATGCCAGTGCAAAAAACATGGGACTACGCTATAGAATTAAAGGAGGGGTTCATGCTAAAAAAGGGAAAGATGTATTCATTGTCAAGGGAAGAAAGGGGAGAGGTGCAAGCATTTATGGAGGATCAATTGAGAAAAGGGTACATCCATCCTTCCAAATCACTCCCAAACATCGCCAGTATACTTTGTGGCAAAAAAGGATGGCACACGGAGAATGGTACAAGATTACCAATATGTAAATTAGTGGACAGTAAAGAATAGATACCCCTTACCCCTTATCGTAGACATACTCAATGGAGTAGAAAAGAGAAAGGTGTTCACAAAGCTGGACCTGAGGTAGGGATACAATAACGTCAGGATCAAAGAGGGTGACGAATGGAAGGCAGCATTTATAACACATATTGGAGCTTATGAACCCACAGTTATGTATTTTGGGTTGACAAACTCCCTTGCCACCTTTCAGACAATAATGAACAACCTGTTCAGAGATCTCATAAACCAAGGAGATACAGCAACATTCATCAATGACATCCTGGTAGCTACGGATACTGAAGAGGGACATGATGAGTTAGTGGAGGAGATATTAAAGAGATTGGAAGAGAACGACTTATTTGTGAAACCAGAAAAGTGTAAATGGAAAGTGAGAGAAGTAGAATTTCTGGGAGTAATAATCAGTCCAAAGGGGGTGGAAATGCAAAAGGAGAAGGTGGAGGGAGTACTAAACTAGCCAGTACCCAGAAACATCAAAGAGGTACAAAAATTTTTAGGCCTTGCCAACTACTATAGAAGGTTTATAAAGGACTTTGCTAAGATAGCAGCACCGCTACATGTACTAGTCAGGAAGGAACAGAAATGGAAATGGAAATGGGAGGAGGAGCAGGAGAAAGCATTTGGGAGACTTAAGAGAGCATTCACCATAGAGCCTATCTTAGCTATCCCAGACATTGATAAAGAAATGAGAGTGGAAGTGGATGCCTTGAACTATGCAACGGGAGGAGTGTTGTCAACAAAATGTGAGGATGGGAAGTAGAGGCCAGTGGCCTTTATCTCTAAATTGTTGAACACTACAGAGCGAAATTACAAAATTCACGATAAAGAGATGCTAGCAGTTATTAGGTGCCTAGAAGCATGGAGGCACTATTTGGAGGGAGCAAAACTCGAATTCAAAATCTGGACAGATCACAAGAATTTCCAGTATTTCATGACGAGCCAAAAATTAAATTGTAGACAAGCAAGATGGGCCTTATATCTATCACGATTTAATTTCACATTAAAACATGTTCCAGAAAAAAGCATGGAGAAGGCAGATGGATTAAGCAGGAGACTGGACTGGCAGGAGGGAGTGGAGAAAGACAATGAAGACCAGAAACTAATAAAACCAGAATGGATTAGAGGAGCAGAAATGATAATAGAGGAAGGAAATCTAAAGGAAAGAATCAAAAGGGCACAGGAAGGGGATGAAAAGGTAGTAAAAGCAGTAGAAGAGTTGAAGAGAGCAGGAATAAAGACATTGAAAGATGAAGAATGGGAAGTAGAAGATGGGATAGTGATGAAGGAAGGAAGGATATACATACCAGAAGGAGAACTCAGGGGGAGATAATACGTCTGCATCATGATACCCCAGTAGGAGGGCATGGAGGAAGGTGGAAGACGGCAGAGTTGGTGCCAGAAATTACTGGTGGCCAGGATTAACAAAAGAGGTAGGAAAATATGTGGAGGGATGTGATGCATGTCAAAGACATAAGAATCAAAGTGAAGCACCAGTAGGAAAACTGATGCCCAATGCGATCCCAGAAAAACCATGGAGTCACATCTTGGCAGACTTCATCACCAAGCTGCCATTAGCCCAGGGATACGATGCTGTCTTAGTAGTATGCGACCGCTTTAGCAAAATGGCACATTTTATAGCAACAATGGAGAAAACATCAGCAGAGGGACTTGCAAGGTTGTTTTGAGATCATGTATGGAAGTTACATGGACTTCCAGAAAGCATCATATTGGATAGGGGAGTGCAGTTCGCAGCGGGAATGATGAAGGAATTGAATAACTTGCTGGGAATCCAGACAAAACTCTCAATGGCCTATCACTCTCAAACAGATGGGCAGACAGAAAGATAAACCAGGAGTTAGAGCAATATCTGAGGGTCTTTATTGATCATAGACAAGAGCAGTGGCCAGATTGGTTAGGAACGCAGAATTTGCATATAACAACAAAATCCACATAGCAACAAAAATATTGCCATTCAAAGCAAACTATGGTCAGGACCCAAGGATGGGGTTTGAAGGAAGGAGAAAGGGGAAGTATGAAAGTGCGGGAAATTTGTGGAAAGAATAAAGAAAATCCAGGAGGAAGCAAAAGCGTGCCTAGGGAAAGCACAGGAAGAGATGAAGAAGTTTGCAAACAGAAGGTGAGGGGAGGGAGAAGAATACAAAGTAGGGGACTTAGTACTGCTAAGTACGAAAGACTTGAAATGGCAAATGAAAGGGAGGAGATCAGAGAAATTGACAGAGTATTTTGTGGGCCCCTACAAGTCAAGGGAATCATCTCTAGTAACGTGATAGAGTTAGAACTACCTAAGTCTATTAAGATACACCCTGTAGTTAATATAAGTAGAGTCAGCTCTATAAACCACAGGTAGAAGGGCAGAAGAAGATACCACCAAAACCGGTCATTATTGAAGAAGAAGAGGAATTCAAGGTAGAAAAAATCTTAAACAAAAGAATAGTTAGGGGGAAGGAAAAGTTTCTGGTAAGGTGGAAGGGGTATATGGCAGAAGAAGATACCTGGGAGAATAGGGAAAATTTGAAAAATGCAAAAGAGCTAGTAGAAGAGTTTGAGAAAATATATAGGGAAGAGGCAGAAGAACTAAGGCAACAAGAACTAGAAGAAAAAGAAAAGGAATTTAGTTGGGAATTGCCTAGGGAATTTCACAGCAAAATTACTATATGGTTGGGAGAAAAAGAGATACAAGAGGGAAAGAGAAAAAAGGTGGGATGAAAACTGGAGCTGATGGAAAAATTCCTCGGGACAAGGAAACTTGAAAGGGGGGCCATGTTATGAGAGCCCCAAGAAGGAAACAGTTTCCCATGCATTCAAACACTTAATCCAAAATCTCAAGTCATACAATGGGGTTAAGGAATAAATAGTATGGGAGCTTAGGTAATCAAATCATGTGACAAGATCAGGTGACCATAGAACATTCTGGAAGATCATATGACTGTGGACTAGTAGTAGTACAGCCACTGTAAAATAGTATAAGTAGTAGCCCAATCCAAGGAAGAACTCCATCAAGTTCTTCTTGAACATCCACCTAGGGTGATCACTAAGAGCATTCACTGCCTATTGATAACACTAAGGTCTTATACCTAAAGAGGAACTTATTTTTGATACAACAACAACTTCCATTATAAAGTATAAAGAAAAAAACAATCTTATAATATAAGGTCTCATAGATGAGAACTCTTATAAAGATTCAGAAAAAGATAAATACAGATCAGTACTGTAATATTTTGATCCATGGACTGGAGAAAAACTTTGAAAATCTTGGTATAGTAGAGGGAGAAAGAATCTTTCAGTAGAATAATAATCCAAAGTATATCTCAAAAAAAACTAGAAAATAGTTTAAAGACCAGGAAATCAAGCTTCTTGTCTGACCTTCTTAATCTTCTGACTTAAACATCTCTAGAACTATCTCAAAAGGCAAATAAATAACTATGAGAATTTATCCAAGAGAATATTTGAATTGTAGAAAAGGTTGGCAAAGGAGTAGGAGAATATTCCAGTGGAAACCTGCCAAAGACCTATAGAAAGCATGTCAAGAAGAATTGAGGTCATACTCAAGACCAAGGAAGATTATACTAATTATTGAATAGTAAATTAAAGTAGACTTCTAAAACTGGCCAAATGTTTGATTACTTTGTTTATTTTATTGCTCAACCAGTTTTGATAAAAATTACATAACTTATGGGCTCATCTCTAGGGAATTAATTCTACTATAACATGTATTAATTTCAGAGTTTTAAAATTAATACTCTTAGTGGTATTAGATGATTAATCCAAAAACACTAAATATTTGGTTGGTTTCGGAAGCTATTGTATCACTCTTGTTTCTATTCCTTACTCCTTGCCCCTATATACACTTCTTAACTTGGACTTGGACTTCTACTTGACTTTTAATGACATCTCCTTGTAATAGAAGATTAGGACATAATATACAAGTTAAAGCCAAGATTGTTTCTTTTTGGTTATCTCTTGCTTCTATGTTACTCCACCTTAGAGCACTCTTGTATATTCCTTCCTGATTCTTTATCAATTAGTTTTGCTTCTCCTTTTGTTTATTTATATTGGAGTTATATTACTACTTAATATCTTATTTTGCTTTATGTTCCTAACACTGACAAACATAAAACAACCACCTATACAAAGTAGATCATAACACAGTTGTTCTTATAGATTACTGATGAGCAGACTTTCTATTTAGGAGTACATTCCAGTTCTTTCAAGAAATAGTCAGAATGATTAATTGGTTTTTGTTTGGATTCATGGTACTACCTATTTTTGAGTAGTGCTGAAATTACCTTCAGTTCCTTGGATTTTTGGGTGATCTGCAATATTTGCTTGTGTTTCATATACTGTGATGACAGGATTGTTCTTTCTCTAGAAGAGTATTGTTAGCTCACTTTATGTAAGCAGTGAGGTTGAACATACCTCTGTCCAATGTCCAAAAAATCCCAAGTAGTAGATTCGAATGGTCTCTGCTCCACGACCCTCAGGGAAGAATAGAGTAAGAGAGGAAACATTAGAGAATTTTACGGTTCTTTGACAGCATATGTGATGGTATTCCTCTGATGAATCTGTCAGTCGACTTACTTTACTGTATATTCTCCAATTTCCGTTCCCTCGGCTATTTCAAGTTCCTGAGTCGGTTTTTTATGCTCAATGTCATTGAAATCCATGTCTTCGTTGGCGAACTAATTTAACATCTGAGAATATGTGCGAGGGGCGCCTGGTCGAGACATACATACAAGATGCACCTTCTTAGGTGTTTGGTTACCCGGACCCGTTTTCAAAAGCACAGAGCGTAGCCTGACGGAGCCCGTGAAAGGCACTTTTATGATCCTATAGTCGAATATCAGTCTCCCGCGTTCAAAGGGATTGCAAGACCCACATCTGATCATCGGTATCTGATTCTAGGAACTGGCACTACATAAGCAACTTTGGATGTCTGAAAACGAAAGCATGTCTGTGCACCTGGATTTCATCTAGGCGCTTGTCCCAAGGCTTTATGACGACTTCACCAGTTTGGACTGCATTCAAAGCCACAACATTGGAACGGTCAATGTGAGTGTAAAGGCTATCTTGGGGGCCGAGATCTGTGGCATCGTGGTCGTGGTCGTGGTCATGGCTTCCGCCATGGCAATGAGAATCGTGTTCGTGTGTCATAAGATGGAGTGATGTACTTGGCTTTGTTTGGATGACCTCCTTGACTACTGCCTGTCACAAACTCGCTCACTGAAGGTGCGCTGATTTTTATATCTGCAGCTCATCCAGGATGTTTTTCCGTAATTTGCGTTCGATCAACACCTTCCTGCGAAGGGGCCACCCGCCAGTGCGTCCTGGGACTGGTGGAATGAGACAACAGAAATCCCTGATTCCTTCAACTTGCTCTTGTTGTATGTATATGATCTCAGTGCTGATGATTTAGCCAGCTTGCAAATTTTCGACATAGCGAGGGAGGAATACCTGCAGCGCACATTTGTACTCGTACAATAATCCTAGCATCAATCTATTTTTCTACTTTGTACTACTCCATGTCAGAACAGACTCCAGAGCCTCAGCACGGACCTCATATTGAGTCCATACAACAACACAAATTGCCTCCTACCCAACCATACCAGTCTCCACCACCTGCTGTTTCGTTTAAAGTCTTCAAGCCTACGGATACAGTAACTAAATTGCTCGGTGAGTCGTTGTGGAACTTGACACACTGCTTGGCCAACAGCACAGCACTATGCAGCACCGTTGCCCGATGAATACTTTGAACCTACCGCAGCCGACCTCAGAGATGCCCAGACCACACTGATTGCCCGCTCGCGTGCTTTGAACGAAGCCCCACTGCAGCTAAGAACGACGAGAGAAGCCACTGAAAAGGCAAAGCGGGATCGGTGGCCCTTGGTATGTCTCTCTTGACTCAGAACATACCTATCCTCATCCGCCACTTAGACGAGGATTCGTGTCAGATTTGCCGATCGCACTCAGCTGGAACGAGTGTTTCCTTCCGCGGACAATATTAAGTCTGTATATGCCTTCGTGCGAGAGCTGCTGCGGGACGACGTGAAGCCAATCAAGTTCATACTATGTATGTCCCTGTCCATTGTCCATTTCCATTGTGTTAATGCTCTATCTCACAGATCAATCACCCCCTAAGCGAGATTTGAAGGTTTCTGACCCAGCAGTCAAAAGACTATCTCTTTCAGAACTCCAGCTTGCTCCTGCATCGGTGCTCCTGTTACGTTTCGAGGATGATAGCCTCAATCGTATGTTTCCTGCGTCTCAAAGAAAACAATTGGATGATGCTTTTAGATGTGAATGTCACGGCTCCTCTCTTACCGCAAGTCCTCATGCAAGCCGTTGATCTACCAATACCATCAGAATCTGATCGACCTTCCAGCCAAAGTTCTCCTGCCGATCAGCCGTCTGGTAATTCCAAGTTGTTATCTAGTAGTGAACGAAAACAACCCAAATGGTTTAGACTGGGAAGTGAGTCAACACAGTGACCTCAAGTTTTGACCTCATGCGTTTTTAAAGAGAAATAGTTGCAAGTGTAATTAGTAGATCGGAAAGTTGGTGTCTATATCCGTTGACCATGCTCGTAGTCCGCCTATCACGTCCCAAACTTTACCGCAAGGGCGACAGTGACGCAGTGTGTCGGCAGCGATTTGTGAATCGTTCCCCAAACGGCACAGAACATAGATTGGAATATCTTCATCATTAGGCAGGTGTGCCTCAGGTTTGGCAACCAGTTCATGGAGAGGGACGTCTAAAGACGATCAGCAAGATGTCACCGACATAACATCTACACTCACTTTTGCTTGATTCAAGTCGACATATTCTGAATTCAGTCAATGGGCGAACGTCAATGAGGTTCATGGTTGTACCCTCATCTAGGATTGCTTTCAAATCCTGGATCTCTATTACAACCGCGAATAATTTTATTGACCTGAGAAAAATCTCACCCTGACCGTTATCCGTCGTCCAGCTTGTCCATGGAGTAGACCTCTCCCTATCCAGTCAGGTCTTGGTCCTCCACAAGTTTGAATGTAGTCTGTTTCTGTTACTGACCTCAGGTCAAAATCTTCATTTCCGCACGCAATACAATCCTTCTTGCGGGAACGAAGCTTGACAGAACGAAAGGGCGGAGAACTTAAAGCAGAAAAGAGAAGCATCGACGGTTTCGTTTCTGATGTTGGTGTAAGTAACGAATCGCAGTTGAATCTTTCGGACTTAATATCACCTTGAAGACCTGTTATGAGTTTAATTGTCTCCAGTGCTTGAAGGTTTCCGATTATGCCTGTTACTGCTCCAAGAATACCTGTTTCCTCACATGTTCCCGCAACCTCTGGAACTGGAGGTTTAGGAAATAGACATCGATAGCACGGACCGTCAGACCCCACATTGTAGACGACGAGTTGCCCTTCATATTTCTGGGCAGCCCCACTGACCAGGGGCTTTTGCAGGACGACGGCTACGTCGGATAGAAGATAACGAGTTGGAGCGTTATCCGTGCAGTCCAACAATATATCATAGTGACCAAGGATGTCCAAAGCATTCTGTGATGTCAAGCGACTCCTGATGACGTTCACTCTGATCGATGAGTTTATCCTGATGATCTGTGAAGTAGCAGAAGACACCTAACAACATGAAATTCACCTTTTGATGCTTTCAGCTGCGGATTCAGCCTTGTATGAACCGAGTGAAGTTTCTGCATGGAGTATTTGTCGTTGTAGGTTTGATAGTTCGACTATGTCATCGTCAACTATGCCAATAGTTCCTGCAGGAATTTAGTCGAGGCCCGACGAAGCTATTCATTGTTATCCTGACCTACACCAGCTGCTGCAAGGTACTGAAGTACTGGGCAACCAAGCCCACCAGCCCCGACAACGACAGCAGAACTTTTGCCAAGTTTGACTTGACCTGTTCAAACTTAAGGGAGTAAGCCAAGGCCAAAAGGGCCTCGAACAACTGACCAGCCAGTCCGAATCCGTCAAGTATCATCTGGCGTCCATAGCGCTTGTAGTCCAGAAGAGGGAGAGGGAGTGAAGTCATGGATCAGATGGGCGCCTGAAGAAAAGGTAGTTCTTAGCTAATAGCTTCATTATCCTTATGCCCACTAATCAAGAAGCCAAAGAAGAGGGAGGCTCGTCGGTCCATACAGGTATTCAACGATTTCAATGCTTGTGTCGCCTCTCACCCTAGTGTTAATCAATCAGTAAATCACCAAGTTCTCCCTGGCCGAATATATCCGGTCGTGGAAAATGGTCTGTCTCCTCTTTCAAGTTCGGTTTTGGAGCGGAATGTCTTCGCGACGGAGATCCCGACACATTCTGGCAGTACGCTTTATGCATTTTTGTTGAAGATGCAATAAATCGCCTTACCATGCAGTGCCATAGCTCAGACGGTCCTCAGCCTCATTTCATCACTGTCGAATTTCCTCGCAAAGTCGCAATTCAGGCAAGTTGGCAGCCTTTCGGTGTTTCTACGTCTAGCATGACTCTGGGCGCACAGAAACTCAGCATTTTATTGAACTATCCCCTAGACGATTCGTACACCCCAACGACGTTGGCTGTACGTGCTGGGACCGGATTGAGTGACCTCCAAGATGTCAGAGTCCTCAGTCTCGAAAAACCAGACGGATGGATAACTTTTGATCTATCTGGTGAACCTAATGGAGACAATGATGGCTTGTATGTTGAACCTTGGTTTTTTTCTCTCGAATTCTGATCCTTCATTAGAGCTCCTGTATATGCATTTGTCCTTCAAGTGATTATCCTGGCCAATCACATGAACGGCAAAGATACTCATGTCCGAGGTTTGCGTGTGCTAGGTCCTATTGAGTTCAATCATGTCACTCTTTTTTCTGTGATCACTTCTCGTTCACTTCTCATTATAAACAGGGATCAAACCTACGACGGTGACCCCTTCACTTTTGAGTCTCCGAGGTACAAACTATACGAGGTCATTCGATGAAATTTGCCTCCCCATGTGAATCGGGTCAGAATTTTATTGAATGAGGCACCGCAATATGATCACAGAACATACAACCGCTCAAATGGATGTTCTATGTTCTATATCCCGGGAATTATCAGTTGATTACAGGTCGCCTTGAATTCACAGCTTTCTTCATTTGTCTGCAAGTTGAACTTGAAGTAGGCATCATTCGATAAAGTCTCCAGTGAGACTACAACATTAGGCCAAGTTTGTAGATACATCAGAATGGATCATAAATATGAATATACAAGGGACACAAGAGACAAACGTATCTTTAAAAAAAATCTACATCTAATGATTAAACGGTTAAGTCGTAGAATGGTATCTGAATTGCGAGTTAGGATAGGATTGTTGATTGGAGGAAGATGAGGATCCTGGCTTCATATTAAGCTGGAATGAGAGGTCTTGCCTTGGCATCCCATTACTAGTATGCATAGTACCAGGATATGGTGTAGTGTACGCGGTGGCGGGATTCGATGTCCCAACGTTCCAGACGGATTGTAATTGTTGGGCGGCCTGGGAAACATCCTTCTTGAGAACTGTATATCAAAATGGATACACGAATAACACTCACTGTGGATCTCTGATTACTTACGTGTGCGCTCGAATGAAGATCACCATAGGTTGTATGCTGCTGAGTTCGGAAGCGTTGGTCATATTCAACTTGATAGGACGGTTGTGACTGCGACTTAACGCTGGGGCTGAATCTTCCCTCCTGAGGCTGATAATGGCTAAATGCATTTGCTGAAGGGAATTGAATATACTGGGTTGCGATGTAGGTTTGGCTGGCTGCTGCGGAGTACTGATCAGGTATGTGGGTACGGAGATCACTATAAAGTCGGGTGTGAATTGGATCACTGCCATTGGCGGCATGATAAAGCGGCGATCGAATAGGAACCTGAGGTGTTACCTCTGAGGTTCCATAGGTTTGGTACGTTGTGAGGTTATTAGAAGGAGAAGATGGATTCATGCCTTGCACTGGATGGTGGTTGTATCGGATGTCTTCGAAAGTAGAATCGACCCCTGCAAACATTCGAGATCGACACTGATGGCAAATAAATTCGATAGAATCCCAATTTCGCTTCGAGCGGCCAGCCCTCTTGTCAGCTAAGTCATGGCAAGCAATATGTTGCCATTTGAAGCATTTCCCACAGGACATCATTGGACTGCCGTCGTCCTGGTCCATGCATTAATTGAGTAACTCACTTGCCAGACATGAAGCGCACCAAATTCAGTCCTCGTTTATCACATATTTCGCAGTCAAGTTCCCATTCATTTGCCTTAGCACGAGCGTTCTGTGCAGTATCATCGGCTGAAGGCTCGGCTCGGTGTCGGTGAGATTTACTGGCTTTCTGAGGCTTCTGCGAGAACTCCTTGACAGCAGTGGGCCACGGTTCTTCCTCGTTACTCGATTCTTCTTCTTGCCTGGATAAAAGTTAGTATTGCAAAACGACATTAAAATGCTATTACTCTTGATCTGTTTGCTTGCGTGATTCGCGAGTTTCTCGCTCCTTTCTCCGTTGTTCACGCGCTTGTTCGCGCCGCAGCCGTTCCTCTTCTTCACGCTGGCGACGAGCCTCCAATCTCCTGGCACGACCCATTTTTTCCTCTTCCTCCGCTTTGCGTACTTGTGTAAGACGAGCCTCTTCCCGTTCGCTCTCTTTGATGGCAAGGCGAGATGACCTCTTGCGGTGTACAAATGAATCTTCCATGCGTTTCTTCCTTTCCACCTCCTGTAGAGACTAAATGAGGGAACACCGGATGTCTGAATGTCCAAGCTCACTCTCAGAACTTCAGTTATTCTGGGAATTATTTCATTCGTGAGGCGCTTATATAAAGCTTTTTCCGAGTAATGGGTAGCTTGTTCAAACTGTTCCGCTACATGCTCCCACTCCCCAAGAGTGACACAGATCTAGATCAAGAGTGTTGGGAAGCCAAACCTGCCGAGCCCAAAAAAACTTACTGTCTCCCATTCAAGAAAGATCTCTTCGGCCTTTTCTTTTTGAATGAATCTATCGGGTTGAACCTGATTTTTTAACTGTGCGTCTAGATCATTGGATTCATCGGAAAGCTCGGTCAACTCGCTGACACTATCATCCCGGGCACCATTTGCTATATTCCCTGCTGGCGAACCTTTTTTTTTATCCCTGCCACGTTCATGATTGATCTCTGGTGCTTCGTTCATCCATTCGGCCGGGATACACTGCCATTCATTTTGTGCTCCTCGCAAACGAGCACTAACACGTGTACCCTGTGGTCGAGCTGGGCGTTTTGTACTGCCTTCTGTTAACCTGACAACCTGTCTTGTGCCGCGTGCCTGTGTTGGCAATGGCAATGTCGCAAATTCTTTGGCCCGTGCATCAAGTTTGATTTTAGCCTGCAATTTGGCCGCTCGACCTGATCCGGTTCTTTGTGGCAAATCTTCTTGCGTTGTACTCGCATCAGCACGTCGCTTCTTGGATAATTTTCGCTTGTGTTGTTCTGTTGGTGAAGCTTTCCAATCTTCAGCAGTTCTTTTGCGTTTCAAACTCTTTGCGGGCTTGGGTCGTATCCTTTGTATCCAAAGACGATCCTCTAATGCCTACTATGAGTCAAATTCTTACCCATGATTCCAAGTGACATACCACCGATAAGCCAGTAGGCATTTTTTTTGCTGTCATAGCCAATTGGTTCATGACGCTTGATTGAATAATCAGCAAGAAAGGTGACAGAGGAGATTAATCCACGATACCCAAGCAGCAAGCTCATCGTCATTTCTCATTAACGTTCTGAGGCGAGTAGGATTCTGGAATTGCCATTCCGTGACTAGATGCATAGACTCGAGTTTCGCGAGGACTGGAAGATCGAACCAATCAATAGAAACACCCTTCTTTTCATCAGGTTCTTGGGTGGCAGCACGCGAAACTCCGGAAGTTGGCACTGGAAGGACTTGAGATTCCTGGGACGTATGGTCGGCAGACGCTCCCAAGGGAACCTACAGTGTGCGGTAAGCTCGTATGATAACGACATGAGTGTAGGGGGAACTCGCCTCCTCTGGATGACGTTGACCGTCATAAATATCTGGGGAATGTTCTTTCAATTCTGTTTTCAGTGCCTTTGGAGGTTCTGAGCCCAGAGGATTGGAAAGAGGATCCCGTTTCAGATATTGCTTACGAAGGGCGGATTGCCAATTGTCGATGCTGGACCAGATAGTCTATGGGGGTAGACGAAAAAAAATGGCATCCACATACGATATTTTTCTGTCATAAGTGAGTGTGTGCAACAATCTCTGCATGACGAAAGAAACGGTGTCTTTCGTGCCAGACACGAGATCGGACTCGATGTCCTGCAATGGGTGAGCAGAGGACGGGGTGAGAAAGACAAAGCCGTCCGTACATTTGGCGTGATACCGTGCATATTGAGCATGGGAGAGAAAGTGGTGAGAAACTGACAAAATGCGGCCCATTTCCAATGAGTGCGGAGGAGGAACTCGTTCTGTGGTGGCTGGATGTAAACAGAGTTTGCAAGTGATGCACCGGCTCGGCGAGGCATCGGAGCCTGTATTGTAAGCCGCGATTCACGTCTTACTGAATTATATCTGTGCTGATTGCAAGTGCTGTGCAATACTCTGTTCTGGGCGTTCTAGGTGTGGAATTGGCCTATGTTTTGTAGAAGCTGATGTAACACATGCGTTACGTAATCAAATCCACAAATATTCCTCCCCCACAAACCTTCCCAGCGCCTCGAGCATCGAATCTGTGCATTCATGTCCGACTCCTGCCAGCAGCATCGATTTCTTCACACCGTCTGGCCCTACCTCCAGCCTTTCCACGAAGTCCCGACTCATCTCCCACGGCACAAGCTTGTCATCGGCGCCTGACATGACCAATATCTTTTTACCCAAGAATGCGTTTGTTGCGTCCAGACGGTCATACGGTGTCGCCACAGGATCATTGCGCGTCACCATCTCAGTGAGCCCAGTCGGGAAGTAGGGGGGGTTCCGGGGGAACAGAGTATTTCATAGCTCTTGCATGCATCAACTTCAGATAATCAGGACATGCGATGATGGGAACACCAAGCTTGACGCGTTCATCTTCTTCAGTAGTTAGTTGCTGAAAACTCATCTGGATGTACTCTTACCGTGCGCGAGGCTCAGCCAGGTAGAATGCCCTCCGAGACTTTTACCGGCAACTCCCCAGACATGTACACTGCGGTTGTCCATCGGGAACAGATATGCAGGCAGAAAATCAATTAAGAACGAGACGTCCGCTGCCGTCCCGCCTTCAAATTTGATGGGACTCCGTAAGCTACAAAAGATTGGCGGTAAAAGAAAACATTGCTCACACTGGATTGCGTACATATCCAGCCTGATCATTTTCTTCATCAGTGCACGTAGAAACACTTTGTTTTGTAAAGCTCTTACGCATGTCGATCGTTTCTGAGCTCGGGTTTCTTGGACCAACCGTCATTTACTTTTTTGTCTACAAGTCGTGAACCATGATTTCGATGATCCTAAGACATTCTGAGCGTAGACAATTGGCATGACCAAGGTAGCATACAAAAGTGATGATCATGAGATCACGCCCATCATCCAATCCTTGTGGAGGTTGAGATTCTCTCAGAATTGTCTCCACATACCCTTCAATGGCCGATGCTGACCCGTTACGGCCGTGTAAGAAGAATAACCCTACAATTGGCCGAGGAGAGTCTGCGAGACGTGCCAAGCTAAAGACATTGACGATCAAGCCTGCTACTACAATCTGTTTCGAGTGGACCATGGTTAGGAAGAAAAGGCAGTCGGTCACTCCATGACTGTGGTTATTGATATCTAGGGGCACTAAAATGGTCTAAAATAGGGGAAACCAAGTTGGCACTATTAATTACCACCGACCGCCACCACGACTACCTTGATCGTAACCTCCTGAATGGTATCTCCCTCCATATCCTCCTCCAGCTCCGTAACGACTGTTGCCACCACTTCGACCACGGTTCCCTCCTCCACCGTAACGGCCTATAAGTAAAATCAGAAAACCACCAGCCTGAATCGGAATCCACAAGTACCCCGACCACCACCTCCTCCACTGAAAGCTGCCATTTCCTCAAGTTGCGGGGGAACAACAGCCTTGGCTTCGCGGAGAATATTAATTAACTCTCGGGAAGCCTTTGCATTCTCGGTAGTGAAATATGTGAATGAGGTCCCTTTCATACCGGCACGCTGATTGTATGCCAACGTCAGTGCCTGTGAAGGAACTCTAAGATAAGATCCTTTACCCCAGTTCGACCGATCCGATGAATGTAGTCTTCACAATTATTAGGAAAATCATAATTCTGCAAAAACAAAATGAGGGTACATGGAAGAAAAATAAATCAAGACTTACGATAACATAACCTACATCCTTCACGTCTGCGGATGAGAGCGGCCAAAGTCAAAAATAAAAAATCAATAAAGATCCGTAGGGGGAACAAGCGCTTCGAGTCTCTGATGAGCACATCCAAAGAGTTGCCAGCAAAGAGGGGGCATGGTGCTCAAACGTGGAAACAGCACTTGTTTACACATTTACAATATTGCCGTGTCTTCACCAAGTCCAGGTAGAAATCGGGATACTCGAGCTACTACCGTACCGTAACACGACCAAGCACACTTGACTCAGAACGTTCCTGATGATAAAGCCAGAACGGGAAACAAGTGGGCCCAAAAGGTCAGCATTGGATCGGATTCTGTAAACACCTCGAGTGCGATTTCTGTCCTAGGAAGATCTGGTGAGTACAAGTATGAACCCGCACCGCCTTCTTCGTGGCGTAACAGGTTTCTCAGAATACCCCAGAGACCGGACTTGATCGCGACTATGGTACGCGAAGAAAACAACATGCCCACTTATAATGGTCTTATCACTCAGATGAAAGGATCACCTAGCCGCAGCGCTTGCTAGAAACTGAACATACGTACCGAGACCGCGAGACGCAACGTCTGTAGCGATCAAGATTGGAGATCGACCAGCTTTGAATTCTCCTAGTACCCAGTCACGCTCACGTCTAGACAAAAAAATTTGAGTCTTCGCTTTCAAGGGCGACATCCTATAACATACTGTTCCTTGTCACCGTGGATGGCTAAAGCGGGCCAACCATCTGTGCGTAAGTACTTGGTGAGGTCATCGGCAATCCTTTTTGTTCCAACAAAAATGAGGACTTTGGCGTTTTCGGAACTTATTTGATCCAGGTGTTTGATGAGCTTCGTTCGTTTCTCAAAGTCGCTGCAGACTTCAACAATCTGTTGAATATTATGGTTGGCGGTTAGGTCCATAGAACCGATGTTGACTTGGATGGAGTCTTTTAAAAAGTCCTAATTCTTTTGTTAGGTAGTAGTGGCTTTGGGGGCTCAAGAACCTACATTTGCCAGTTTTTGGACATCCTTAGGCCACGTGGCACTGAACATGAGAGTTTGGCGGTCTGGCCGAATCTGCCCAACAATTTTACGTATTTGAGGCTCAAAACCCATGTCGAGCATTCGGTCGGCTTCATCAAGAACAAGGTAAGTAACACGCTTGAGATTGGTTTTGCCACTCTCGATCATGTCAATTAATCTTCCTGGTGTCGCGATAACAATTTCGACGCCACGTTGCAAGTCGCGGATTTGAGGACCTTTGGGAGCACCTCCGTAAATTGCAGTATTACGGATTTTTGAGTTGGATCTTTGATGAGTTTAAGAGACATAGCATATAAACATAAGGAATATGGCGCGTACCCAAACTTAGTACACTCTTGTTGAATCTGAACTGCAAGCTCACGCGTCGGTGCGAGGATAAGAGTGATCGGGCCATCACCGGCAGAGAGTAGGGGTTGTCTGGATGAAAGTGTTAATTTTTGTTGGGATAGAATGCGTAAGATGCCTACGCATTGATATGTAGCATAGCCGGAAGAGCAAATGAAATCGTCTTCCCACTTCCTGTCTGAGCGATAGCAACAACATCACGGCCACTGAGAGCCATAGGCCAAGCTTGGCATTGAATTGGGGTGGGATTCGCAAAGCCTTGGGCGCGGATTGATGTCATTAGATACTGGGGAAATCCAGTTTCTTCAAAGCAGGTGACAGGTCGTGGCACATCACGACCTTGAACCTTGATCTCTTTGCTGCGTCGAAAGTCTTCGATTTCCCGTTCTGAACGAGAGGAGACTCGTTTGTCTTCGACATAAAAGTTCTTTTCGAACCTTTCCAAGCGGGTGTTAGCCCAGTCAACCGCCCGAAGACTGCCCCCAAGGTCAGACATTCTGTCATCATTTCCCCATCCCCCACCATATCCTCCACCATATCCTCCGCTACTGCTGTGATATCCGCCACCGTAACTCTAAACGGGGTGAGCAGCGAGAGGAGAAACAAATCATAAAAAGACTTGCCATGTTGTAGGAATGCAGAAGAAGCTGTAAGGAAGGGTTGTGATGGCCAAGGTGATGAAAAGTGAGGAAGATGCGTCGAGAGCGGAGTCAGAAAAAAAAGGTAACCTATGCAGTGCAACCAATATCAATATAGACAAACACGGGGCATATATTCATATTCGGGAATACTTTACTCCTATTCCTAGAGTATTTATACTCTCTCCCGAGAGTATCACAACAGAAAGCCAGACAACAAGCGGGTATCTGAGGTAGTACTAGACATTGTGATGCTGTCGTGATGTCCCAGGTCTACACGATGATGCAGCGATTGTTGGACCTCCTCCGCTTTGGCGGATATCGTTCCCTCATCTGCCGCACTAGGTCTTCGAAAACATCGTTAACATGCCAATTTCGTTTTGCAGAGGTTTCGTAGAATGGATTGCCCCAGTGGTTAGCCAAAGATTGAATTGTGCTCCTCTGTACTTCACGTTCATTCACAAGATCTAGCTTCGTCCCAGCAACAACTATTGGGACAGACTACGCAGATGAGCTCAGATCAGCGTCGTACAATGGTTTCGGGCTCACCGTATCATTGCCTTTGATGCGAAAAATTTGCCTTCGCAGATAGTCAATTTCCGTCAGACTCGCTTCTTGCGTAAGGCTATAAAAGCCGTTAATGTAAGTTCTCAGATAAATATCCTCAGATCACACCTAAATACGAGTATGAATCCAAGCCCAGACTAACTTCTGCATTGGCGTCAGATGGGGAAGATAGCTCTTGCTTCACACCTTGATGTAGACCTCATGTAGCGACGTGAACTGTTCAGCGCCAGAGGTGTCAAGTAGTTCGAGCTGAATTACAAGTTTATGAGTGGGAAGTTTGCGCTCTAACTACTATGACAGTATAGCATACCGAAGTCAGCTCTCCATCGACCATGAGGGGACGCCGGTATTCTTCTACGTCAGGCTCAGCCAAAGACAACAACTTCAGTTGGAGGTCGGGCTTGATACCTTCTATAGTTGGGTCATAATTATCATGAAATTCGTCACGAATGAAGCGGACTGGAGGGAGAAGCTTAAATACACCCCGTTCGGAGGACAGGCAGACGACTTGCTTGTGAGGGCGGATTTGCCTACTCCTCCAGCTTCGATGCCATGAGACTGAAGGACATCGATATGAGTTCAATGAAGCCTACCTCCGAGAACAACAACATTGAATCGTTGCATAATATGTCAATCAATCAGTGAAAGGACGAGAGAGTGAAAAGACAAAAACATATAGCGATGCCTGGCTTCCGATTGACGCTAGCCGTGAGACTCTCGAATAGGTTGCTCTCTCACCATCAGTCCACGTCAATCAACGTCATGGTTCGCACAAGAGTTTTCATGGATTTTGCTGTCGCAGACGAACCATATGGAAGGTATATACACAGTGTGGCAGGGAAATCCATCTGAGATGTACTACTATAGAGTCATTTTTGAACTTTTTAACGATACAGCTCCGAAAACCTGTGAAAAGTATGTTTTTCACTCAGAGTTGGAGGGCACTGATCTCAATGTTCAGCTTTCGTTCTCTCTGCACTGGCGAACGGGGCTTGTCCACCAACGGAAATGCTTTATATTACAAGGGCAGCATCATCCACCGCTCAATAAAAGATTTTATGATTCAGGGAGGAGGTGGGCCTTCTTCACCAGCGATATGAATGAGTTGCTGAGAATCGTCAGATTTTTCCCAACGCAACGGCACTGGTGGCGAATCTATTTATGGTGGAACATTTTCAGATGAGGACCTACAAAGACACCTTGATTCACCTGCCCTTCTTTGCATGGCCAACAAGGGTCCAAACACCAATGGTTCTCAGTTTTTCATCACTCTCAGAAGCTGTCCTCACCTCAACGGTAAGTATTCTGTTAGCATACTTGAAACAATGTGTGAACATCGACCATTAGGCAGACATGTTGTCTTTGGCAAAGTCATCAGAGGCTTTGAGGATGTTGTTCAGCAAATTGCCGAAGTGCCTGTGGACCAAAAGGATAAACCCACAAAACCGATCCTAATCATAAATTGTGGGGAATTAGAACTTAGGAAACGCAAAGACGCAGGTATGCTCATCATGAAAAAAGCGAAAGTGCTCATTCGTCTTTCCAGATGCAGAACATTCTCCTCGCACCAAGAAATCGAAGAAACATCGCAGCCGTCGAGAGAACAGCTCAGAAAAGCCCGAAGGCGGTGACAAAATCAAGGCTGTTGTATCAAAATTGCATTCAGAACGGAAGGAGACGGAAGAGGAATACGACGCCCGACTTCAGCGAGAAGAAGCAGAAAGACTTGAACAGGAAAGAATACGTACTCTCATTCGCATTCAAGAGACCCGTCAAGATTCAACGCAAGGCATCGTGCGTTTCAAAGGGAAGTTAATTTGACATCTCATGAGTGGTTTGTTGATATAATATGTCATTAGGCAGGGGTCGGATGAAATATGTTGATCCTGAGCACCACCGATACTAGACTCAATTCTAAATCGTAGTTACAAACAACATAGATTGAGATCGCTATAATACATCGCCTCCGGCCTTGTCATCTTCTGGAATCTGGGTTTCGTGATTGGTCTCAAGTAGTTTGTTGGCGGTTACCTTCGCAAAACTTAAAGTTGGTTTGACATTTGATGCTTTCAGAGGTACTCGCGGAGGCAAGGCAACAGATGGCGTCGAGGTAGGCGGAGTTCCCGAACGATGTGCAGGGCGTTCGGATGCCGTACGAGAATTTGTCCTGGACATATTCAAACGGTCTCGGTCCTTTTCAACTCGTTCAGAAATTTCTTTTTCCTTCTCGGTGACGTCTACGGGTCTGAGGGATGTCAGCCTATCATTGTATGGAAGGAAGGAAAGTGTAGCACCTAGCTCCACCAAAAGGGTTTGAGCGAGACGACACGGCAGGAGCAGGTGCCATTTTCGGAGACGATAGAGGACTTGGGGAGGCTGAAGCATTATCTGAACGAGGTAGGAGCTCTAGTTTCCTGCGTCCCATTGGAGGTGTAGGTGGAGTCGAACCGCTTGCTGAATATATTTTGAGATTAACACGATACTCAGAGATCGGAAAGTACACTCACGAGAGGGTCTTGTCCGACTCCGCCAGTCACCTTCATCTGCTGGGGAAGAAAATGTATCTGCCTTCGCCCGAAACTTGGCACCAGGCCTCTCCTCTGTCGATGACGGCTCGAACTTGGAACCTACTGACCACACTTCCTCTTTATCAGCAGCGCTCTCTCCATTCGAAAACCCAGATCCCTTCCGTTCAGTCATTTTTGCATCAGGAATTTTTGAAGCGCGCTGAGAGCGCCAATCGTTGACAGAATCGGACGCACTAGGTGTTTTTTCAGGGGCACCTTCGTATTTACGACGCAGTTGGTCACGGGCATTCGGAAGATCCGGGAGAGGGCCATCGCGTCGCCAAGGGATGTCGAATTTGGTATTGTCTTCGGGCGGGCCGTGACCAAAGGATCGTTCTTTCGCTATAAAACAAAGACAACGTCGAGGGGCTGACCCATCATAATTGGACAATGGCGTACGAGGTTCTGCAACACTGACACGGATCGTCCGTCCTGCCAAATTCTTGCCAACACACAGATGAAAGGATTATCTCAGATGGACATAATGATAGCTCACCCGACCGTTATTACTGAGACCTGCCTTAAGGCTCGAGGACCCCTGAAATTCAACGTACCCAAAGCCTTTCGGCTTGTCCTCTCGATCTTTAATTATTTTTACAGACTATGCATGAAATTCAGACGACAGTGAATCTCAAATTTGTGAACATGCCTTGACGTCTTGGAAAAAAACCTCTAGATCACTTTCTACCAAGTCGAAGGCGAGATTCCCCACGAAGGCAGTATAGGGAGGCCGCGTCGGTATCGGAATATCTTCGTGAATTGGTGCAGCGCGGTCCGCTGAAAAATGTCGTAAACGTACGATATCACCAAGTCCTGAAAGGGAGCTCACGCTTGGAAGATAGGAAATCATCTCGTCTCGAGGGATGTACTTCAGGGCCTTCTTTCAGTGCAGCTAATCAGGGCGAGATTAGGGACAGATTTTGAAAACATAAAAAACGATACTGACGAGCGCTGGGCAAGTTATCCATCTCATCTGCCCATGATCCTGAAGCTGCACGAACCATGATCAGAACTATCGGACGTCTCGGCTGCTTTGTGACTTACCTGTGTCTTGTAGGAACTCGCTGAGGGCCAATTTCTTTCCCCGTTTAGGTGCTGAAGAGATGTCGATCATAAAATAAAAAGACTAAAAGGAGACAGCGCGCACGCATGTTCAACAATAATGACCACTTCTAGAGTGATATGAAGCTGATATGGAGAAACGATATTTTTCAGGATATTTTGATGAGCTGTATGCAAGTGTTTCCTACCATCCTTAACATGTGACTGACTATATATATTTGAATTCATAATTTCTCTTCTACACCAAGGGCCTGATCAGGGCCCAATGTCAGGGGTGTATAGGGTATGTGGCTAGAAAAGTAAGGTGTGGGCAGAATCTGCTAGTAGATAGGGTAGCAGTACATATATCCAAAGGTATAATTAATTATATAGAGCTTATCAGAGTATATCAAGCCTAGGGAATAGATGGGGTTTGGCTTCAACAGTTGATTGCACCTTCCACTATACAGGTCCCCAATTTGCAGGAGGAGATGGATTCAGAGATAAATAGGTCAAGACTAGATTCCACTATAGCTTCAGAGATAACAAAACTAAGTTGACTTTTTTTTAAAAAAACATCATCAATTTGTAACATGGAGCTTAGTGGCAGTCTGTAGTATCTATACTAGGTATCTACTTAAATAAGGGGAATTTTGGTAGGTTTCATGCATAGGGAAAAGGGATAATGTGTATAGTACATAGAAATATATATATACTTATAAATTAGGCTAAGAAGGCTCTTATAAGGATAACTAGAGTGGGATACACTCCAGGAGAATCCTCAGTTATATTAAAGTCTAAAATATAAGTTACACTCACCTCTAGGAGAATCCTCAGAGATTAGGATAAGGCTTCTGGAAAAGTACTCTACACTATATATATATTTGGCACTGCTATATCCCTGTCTCTACAGTCCTAGTTGTCAGGGTCTAGAGTTTTAGGAGTGAGCTAAATATAATTAAATATTATATAGTAATATTTAATTATTACAAGAGTCACTCCAGGAGGTCAATCTAGTATCTCAGAGGCAGTATTGGTAGAGTCCTCTTACAGCTCTATAAAAATATTATCCTGAAATGAAAAAGCCCTTAGGTTGAACTTGAGGAATATCATAATATTATATATGAAACTATAAAGAGAATTCCATGACTGTTTATATTGTTTACATTCATATAGAATATAGTGTCTAGTTTCAACTAAGACTTTTTGATAGGGTATACATATGGTTTACTTGGAAAGAACCATTATCTATACTCACCAATGGAGGTGTAATTAATGATAAGTTGAATAATTCTCATTATTAGTATACTATTATGATAAACCCCTTAGGAGACACAGAAGAGCATGATGAATGGAAAGAAGATTTCTCTCTAGATAATCATTATGAAATTGATTATCCTAGAGGAGATAGGTATGAATGGATATTCAATTCATTGAATAAATAAAAAGGAGCTTAAAAGAGAGAATAGAAGGATTGAACTGCTGCTTTCAATGATTATGATTGATTAACATCAATTGTAACTACTAATAAGGATCTTTAAAGATCAAGATCTAGAAAAACAGACATTACTTAAACCTAAAGAAAGATTAATCTAAAAAGAAAGTATGAGAAAAGAATGTTCAAACAGACTCATAAATAATTAAACTCCTAAAACAGACATTAGTAATAATGTTGTACAATTCAATATAGCAACTTAACCTGAGATGACTTAATCATACTCCAAGTCTAAGTTGACAAGGAGAACTTGATTGTAAGAGGACTATACTAAGTCGCACTCCTGACACACTAGTAGTAGTCCACCGGAGTGGCTCTATACTAATTAAATAATAATTACATAACATTTAATTAGTTGTCTACTTCTGCATTCCTGACCCTGACCCTTAGGACATTCTGTAGTTAGGAAGACTTATATATATAGTATAGAGTACTCTTCTAGGAGCCTCATCCTATTCTCTAAGAATTCTCCTAAAAGGTGAGTTGTAACATACTCCAGAGCATATTTATAGACTGAGGATTCTCCTGGAAGCTCTACTCCAGTTGCCCTTATATTAATAGAGTTTCTATTAGATTCTGTATACTACTTATACAACTACTACATAGTCTGTATACTACTTTTTCACACTTATTATATGATGTAACCCTATAACATCCTGACATGTGACCATGATGTATGACATTATCATGTGATACTTTCCCATACTCTTTCCTTGTAGTAAGTTCAAATAAAAAGAATATATATATATATATAAATAATAACTTAACTATTTGCCAAGTCATGATACCACCTCCCTCTCAAGGTTTCTTGTCCTGAGGACTTTACAGCTTGTAGTATGGGTCAACCATATTGTCTATTTCATTGTTATTCTCTTTGGTCCATTCCTTAATTTCTAACTCTTTTTGCTTAATCCCTTCCTTCTCTTTCTGAATTGTTTCTAATGTCTTTCTTTCTTTAACTTATCCTCCCTTCCATTGTCTCCAGTTTCTTTCAAGTCTTCACCAATATTCTTCATTGTATCTCTTATCTAACCACCCAATTAATTTCTTTGCCATAAACCTTCTTAACAATTTTTCTCTCCTAAACATTTCTTCTTTTCTCTTTCCTTACATCTGTTTATATCTTACTGATATTCTTTCTCAAATTCCTTGATTACCTCTTTTGCATTCTCCAAATTCTCCTTTCCTTCCTAAGTATCAGATTCTGCTGTAAATCTCTTCCACTATACAAAATACTTGTCTTTTTCTCTCATCTGTCACTTGTTCAGAATTTTCTTGACTTTCCACTCCTCTTCTCCTTCTATTATAACTAGAGCTGGTTACTCCTTCCTCTGACCCTCTACTTGCCTTACATATCTATGTATTCTACTGACATTTACTACTAGATGTATTTTAATAGTACTTGGTAATTCTAGTTCTACTGCATTCAATGATATGATCTGCTTGATCTTATATAGACCCATAAATCTCTCTATTAACTTCTCCATTCTCCTTCTGATCATTTGATATTTCAGATCCTTAGTGCTTAACATGACTAAGTTCTCTACTTTATATTCATTGACCTCTATCCTCTTTCTATTCACATATTTCTTTATCTTTTCTTGTAGTTTTCCTAATACTGCTTTTGCTTCCTTCTGGATTTCTTTTATCTTTGTTACAAATCTCTCTGCTCCTTCATACTTCCCCTTCTTGTTTTGAACTCCATTCTTAAATCTTGCCCATGATTTACTCTGAAAGGCAATGTCTTAATACTTGAATATGCTTTATTATTATATGCAAATTCCACTGTTCCTAACCAATCTAGCCACTGCTCTTGTCTATGATCTATGAACATTTTTAGGTATTGCTTGAGCTTCTAATTGACCCTTTTTGTTTGTTTATTTATCTAGGGATAGAATACTATAGATATCTTACTTTCAATCTCCAGTATTCTGTTTAACTTCTATATTAATCCCACTGCAAACTGTAGTCTCTTGTTCAGTATAATACTCTTGGATAGACTATGCAATTTCCATACATTATCTCTAAACAGCTGTACTAATCCCTCTACTGACGTCTTTTCTATAGTTGGTATAAAGTATACTATTTTGGTATAAAGTATACTATTTTGGTTAGTTAGTCTACTATTACTAAGATAGTATTATATCTTTGAGCTAAAAACAACTTTATAATAAAATCTACCAATATATGTATTCAAGGTTTTTCTAGAATTAAATTAGACATTAACTTGCTAGCTAGTTGTTCTGTATAGTTTTTGTTTCTTTGGCAAGAGTTGTATCCTTTCATATATTGTTTTACTTCTTTATGTTATGAGATAACTCCTAAAAAGGAAACTATTTCTCACACATTCATTAACTTAATAGGAAACATCAAAGAATACAATGCAGGAAAGATATAAATAGTATAGGAAGGATTATGTAATATATAGATAATTCTTAGTAAGTATTATGTAATCACAGGAGACAGATGCACAGACCAACCAATATTTGTATAAGTACCTAGTGGAATCCAATAGAGAACTCTATTGAGTTCTTTCTGAACAACCATCTTGGTTGAACCTAAGTCTTTACGACCTCATGCTAACACAAGAACTCAATATCCATTGTTAGCCCTATACTTTATAGCCTCAACATCTCACTCTTCACTTACTCTCTTATTATTCTCACTAACAAGCATAGTACTTGAAAGCTTTTTAGAAAGCAGGCTCTAGCTGTAAAGGAGACTTCACTGTCAGTTAGAGACAGTAGGTAGAAGGCCTAGACAAGACTTGTGTTTTTGCCTAAGACCTAACCTCTATATTAAATGGGCTTATATATAATTCTTCACTATCAGTTCCATGCTACTGGTTTATTGTAATTAGTCTATGCAGAGGAACAACAGTAACCTCTTAAAGATCTGTCTAGATTAGAGATTCTCTTTTTAGGAATAATATTATTTTACCCTTCTTAGTCAGTAACTAGCTATAAGTTCAAATAAAAAAAACTACTCTTTCTCATATAAGAAAACATCATCATCACCACCATCATTACCACTACTATATATGTCTCGCCAATAACAACAATAACCTACAGAGCAATCTGTTGCTCTTACATCTTCTTCTCTCACTTGGGAGAAGCAACTTCTTACCTTAATTGCTAGTCTACAGCAGTAGGTAACTACCTTATTACAACAAAGCAGAGGAGCAAAAATGGAGGTAGCAAAACCTCTTCTGTTCAGTAAAAAAATGGAGGAATGAGTGTGTTCATCAATATGGCCTATTTGTATCTAAGGATAAAGATGACAGAGGAGTCATAGTCAACAAAGATGACCTAGGTACTGTTTTATATATAGGAAGAGATAACAGAGGTCTAGAAAGATAATCTGTTGGATAAGTTATCAAAAGGGGAATCAGAAGTAGAAACAACAGAAAAATTATTCAGTAAAATAAAAAATAAGTCTAGAAAGACAGCAGAAAAAAAGAGAAAGATAAAGTAGTTAAAAATAATAGAGCAGAAAAAGAGGACATGCGATGAGTATGTCCAAGAATTCAAGAAAATAGCAAGACAAAGTAAATATAAGAGATGACCTCTTATAAAGGAGTTTAAAAGAGAACTAAATAGAGAAATTAAAAGAAAGTTAGCAAAGACAAAGAGCTCTTTCTATATAATAGAGGAGTGGCAGGAAAGATCAGTAAGATTAAATAGAAACCAGAGGTAAAGTAAAGCAGAGCAGAGGATGTTGGGGAAAAATGTGGTACATGTAAGAGCAATGTTAGATGAAAGGCCAAAGGTCATACCAAAAAGCTAGATAAAAGTTCTGGAAACTAGAATAATATTCAAGTAAGAGTAGATCTACCAATACAGGCTCCTATATATACTACAAGAGGCAATTTGTGTATAGTTATGTAAGCTACAGTCCAATAATAGCACTTTTTAATTAGAGTAACTAGAATGATCACGATAGCATATAGACAGAGAAATAAAAGAGTAGATAAATATATGTCATAAAATAAGATCTACTAGATAGATTATAAATCAGATACTTAGCTAAACCTTATCCTAGAGTGACTGCTGTCCCCTTACAGTGTGTCCACAGGGAAATACACAGTCCAGAAGAGGCTTTAGGAAAGGATTGTATAAAGATAGAGAAGAATAAATTGTATAGAGGGTAGAAGGTCAGAACTTTAGAGAAAGAACACAGAACAACTAAAGAGAACAGAGACTAAAAAGAGACCCTAATGCAATAGATGTTAATAGAGGAAGAGAGGGAAATAGAACATACTATGTATATAGAAAATAGAGCTATATAGCCAAAAACTGTTGGTAAAGGAAGAAAAAAGAAAAAAGAGCAATAAAAATGCTACAAAAGTCAGTAAAAGACAATAGAGGACAGTAAGCTCCTGACTAGCCTTCTCAAATATGTACAATGTATTATATCCAGAGAAGCTAGGAAATAAAGTTTTTTGTTAAAGCAATACTGAGAAAATAAGAGATGTATAGTGCATACTATGACCATTAAGAGAAGTGTGAATGAAAATAGGACTGGAAAAGCTGAAAAGTCACAGAGGAATAGCAGTGAAAGTGCTGTTGGATAGCAGAGCAATAGATCTATTTATAGACACAAAGTTTCCAAAGGAGAAGGGATTTAAGCTAGAAAAACTAAAGAATCCCCTGTTAGTACAAAATGTGAATGGGACTGTTAATATGGGAGGAACAATCACTTATCAGATAGAGTGTAATATATTTTTCAAAGGACATGTTAAGAGAGCACAGATAGATGTATATAAGTTGGAAAAGACAGAGGTGATATTGGATATACCCTGGTTAGTTGCCCATAATCCAGAAATTGACTAGGAGAAAAAAGAAGTACAAATAACACAGTGTTCATCTATATATGAAAAAAGAAAACAGGAGACATAGGAGTAGAAGCAAGTAAGAAAGATAGAAGAAGGAAAAATAGTAGAAAAACTAGTACCTAGAAGGTTCTAAAAGTAGAAGAAAGTGTTTGGAAAGAAGAAGTCAAAAAAAATGTCTACAAGAAAACTATGGGACTATGTGATAGAATTAAAGAAAGAGTTTGTGCCAGGAAAAGAAAAAAAGTACAAGTATTTATGGAGGATCAACTACAAAAAGGGTATATTCAGCCATCAAAGTCACCACAGACTTTGCCAGTATACTTTGTAGCAAAAAAAGATAGCAAAAAGAGGATGGTACAGGATTACTATTATATGAATCAATAAACAATAAAAAATATATACCTATTGCCCTTAATTACAGATATTCTGGATGGAGTAGGCAAGAAAAAGGTATTCACAAAACTGGACCTCAGATAGAGATACAATAATATGAGAATTAAGGAGAGCAACAAATGGAAAGTGGCATTTACAATGCATATTGGGGCCTATGAACCAACAGTTATATACTTTGGGTTAACAAACTTCTCTGCTACTTTCCAAACTATAATAAATGATCTGTTCCATGATATAATCAATCAAGGGAACATAACAACCTTCATTGACAATATTATAGTTGCTACAGATACAAAGAAAGAACATGGTGAATTAGTAAAAAAAGTATTGAATAAACTGAAGGAGAATGACCTCTTTGTCAAACTAGAAAAATATTGATAGAAAGTAAAAGAGGTAGAATTCTTGGACATAGTGATCAGTCTCCAGGGAGTTGAAATGCAAAAGAAAAAGATAAATGGGGTGTTGGGCTGGCCAGCACCAAAGAATATAAAAGAGATGCAAAAGTTCCTAGGACTTACCAACTACTATAGGCAGTTTATTAAGGACTTCACTAGAATTGCAGTCCCATTGTATCAGTTAATCAGAAAGAAAAAGAAGTGGAGATAGAAAAAAGAACAAATAGAAGCATTTAAAAGGTTGAAGAAGGTGTTTACAACTGAGCCAGTTCTGGCTATTTCCAACCCAGATAAAAAATGAGAATGGAGGCTAATACTTTAGATTACACAACAGAAAGAGTACTGTTAGTCAAATATAGAGATGAGAAATGGAGACCAGTAGCCTTTATTTCCAAATCATTAAATACAACAGAGCACAACTATAAAATTCATGACAAGGAAATGTTGGCAGTAATTTGATGCTTAGAAGTATGGAGGCACTACTTGGAAGGAGCAAAAGTAAAGTTCAAAATCTGGACAGACCACAAAAATCTCCAGTATTTTGTAACTAGCTAAAAGCTAAATTAAAGGCAAGCTAGATAGATATTATACCTGTCACAATTTAACTTCACTCTGAAGCATATTCTAGATAAAAGTATAGGAAAGGCAGATGGATTGAGCCAAAGACCAGATTGGCAGAAAGAAGTAAAGAACAATAAAAAGAATCAAACATTGATAAAGCTTGGTTGAATAAAAAGAACAAAGACATTGGTAGAAGAAAACAATCTAAGAAAGAGAATTCAGAAGGCACAAAAAAAGGATAAAAGAGTAGCTAAGGCAGTGAAGGAACTAAAGAAAGCAAGAATAAAAATATTGAGGAACAAAGAGTGAACAATAGAGGAAGAAGTAGTCATAAAGAATAGACAAATCTATATACTGGAAGAGAAATTAAGAGGGAGAAGTGATATAGCTATATCATAATATACTAGTAGAGGAACATAGAGGAAGATAAAAGATAGTAGAACTGGTGATAAGGAACTATTGGTGGCCAGGAGTTACAAAGAAAGTAGGGAAATATATAGATGAATGTAATACTTATCAATGTTACAAAAATAGGAGTGAAGCCCCAGCAGGAAAACTAATACCCAATACAATCCCAGAAAAACCATAGAGTCATATTTCAGCAGACTTTCATTACCAAACTACCTTTAGCTCAGGGTTATGATGCAATTCTAGTAGTTTATGATCAGTTTAGTAAAATAGCACATTTTATAGCAACTATAGAGAAAATATTGGCAGAGGAACTTGCTAGGTTATTCAAGAATCATGTCTGGAAATTACATAGTCTTCCAGAAAGCATCATATTGGACAGAGGGGTACAGTTTGTAGCAGAAATAATAAGAGAATTGAATGAGCTGCTAAAGATCTAGACAAAGCTGTCAATAGCCTATCATCCTCAGATGGATGGGCAAACAGAGAGGATTAATCAGAAGCTAAAACAATACCTGAGGGTCTTTATTGATCACAGACAAGAGCAATAGCCAAACTGGTTAGAAACCACCAAATTTGCATATAATAACAAGATTCATTCAGCTACAAAAGTATCTCCCTTTAAGATAAACTATGGTCAGGATCCACAAATGGGATTTAAAGAAAGAAGAAAATGGAAGTTTGAGGCAACAGAAAAGTTTGTGAAAAGAATTAAAAAAATTCAAAAAGAAACAAAAGTGTAGGAAGAAATAAAGAAGTACACTAACAGAAAATGAGAATAAAGGAAGAAGTATAAAGTCAGGGACTTAGTACTATTAAGTATAAAAGATCTCAAGTGGCAAATGGTAAAAAGAAGGTTAGAAAAGGTGACAGAATGGTTTATGGAGCCTTACAAGGTTAAGAGGATTATCTTAACCAATGCTATAAAATTAGAACTACCTAGTTCTATTAAAACATATTCTGTAGTTAATATAAGTTGAGTATAGTTGTATAGGCCTCAGTTGAAAGGATAAAAGAAAATTCTACCAAAACTGGTTATCATTGAGGGAGAAGAGAAATTTGAGATGGAAAAAATACTAAACAAAAGAATAGTTAGAGGAAAGAAAAGGTTTTTAGTATAATAGAAGAGGTATATGGTAAAAGGAAATACTTGGGAAAGTAGAGAAAATCTAAAGAATACAAAAAAATTGGTTGAAGAGTTTGAGAGAGAATATAGGAAAGAGGCAGAAAAAGTAAAGCAATAGAAAAAAAAACAAAAAAAAAGAAGTTCTCAAGAAAACTACCAGAGAGGTTTACAGTTAAAATACTATAGAGGTGGTTAAATAAGAAATATGAGAAGTAGAGAAAGAGAAGATAAGAGGAAAAACTGGAGACAATAAAAAAATTTCTCAAGACAAGGAAAACTTGAAGAGAGAGGCTATGTTATGAGATGACTCCTAAGAAGAAAACTATTTCTCATACATTTATTAACTTAATAGAAAACATCAAAGAATATAATGCAGGGAAGATATAAATAGCATGGGAAAGATTATGTAAGATGTAGATAATTCTTAGTAAGAGTCATATGATCACAGGAGACAGGTGCACAGACCAACTAATATTTGTATGAGTATCTAGTGAAATCCAATAAAGAACTTTATTGAGTTCTTGAACAGCTATCTTGGTTGAGCCTAAGTTTTCACAACCTTACACTAACACTTTAGTTACTCCTAACTACCAAAAATTGTGGATAACCAACTCCACTATCTTTTCACTACCCCCTATGTCCTCCTACTGGTGTATTATGGTATAGCCTAATGATTTCTGCTCTCAACCTATTGTCTTTAGGTATATATATCTTTCCCTCTTTGTACATAACACCATTTACTTCCCTCTACTCCTTATCTCTCAACATTTTTACTTTTGCTTGCTTTATTTCCTTAACTGCCTTTACTATCTTATTGTCTTTTACCTTTGACTATCTTACTTTCTCTAACAAGTCTACTTCTTCTACAATAATTTCTATTTTCTTTGTTCTTTTTACTTTGAGCTATTCTGGCTTTACCAATATTTCATTTTTATTGTCTCTTTCTACCCCTACTTTCCCAATCTAATCTTCTGTTTAGACTATTTATCTTTCCTATTCTACTTCCTAGAACATGTTTTAACATAAAGTCAAACCTTGATAGATATAATATTTATCCTTGTTTGTCTACAGTTTAACTTCTGTGTCTTCATAAAGTATTTAAGATTTTTATAATCTGTTCAGATCTTGAACTTAATTGTCATCCCTTCTAGAAAGTGTCTCTATACTTCCAAGCATCTAACTACAGCTAGTATTATTCTTATTATGTATCTCATAGTTCCTCTCCATATCACTTAGAGATTTTGAAATAAAAACCACTGGTCTTTACAATTTATCAGGGCACTTCATTGATAGTACTCTTCCAGTTATATAGTTTAAGGTATCTGTCTCTATCCTAAATTCTTTGTTTAGATCTAGGGCTGCTAATACTGGCTTTGTTATAAAGATTTCTTTGAGTTTATTAAATGCTTTCTATTGCTCTTGCCTCTACTGCTACTTCATATCCTTTCTCATTAATATATTCATTGGCCTAGCTACTCAAGCAAAGTCTTTGATAAACCTCCTATAATAATTTACAAGGTTTAAAATTTTTCTAACATTTTTTATATTCTTTGGTTTTGGTCAGCTAAGCATTTCATTTACTTTTTTCTTTTCTATTTTTATTCTGTTAGGTCCTATAATAACCTCTAGGAATCTTATCTTTTTTACTTTTCACATATATTTTTCTGACTTGATATATAAGTTGTTTTCCTTTAGCTTCTTCAGTATTTCATCTACAATTTCATTATATCTCTCCTCTGTTTCCATTTCTACTAGTATATCATCTACAAATACAACAACCTTTTCTTCATTTATCAAGTTTTTCAAAATTTCATTTATCATTACCTGAAATGTGACTAGTAAATTTATTATCCCAAAAAACATTACTGTTGGTTCAAAAGACTCCATATATGTTATAAATGCTCTCTTCCACTTATCTCCTTCTTTAATTCTCATATTATTGAACTTCTACCTTAGATTCATTTTAGTAAACACTTTCTTGCTCTCTATATTGTTTATCAGGTCTAATTAATAGGAGCAGGTAGTTATTTTTTATTGTCTAGTTATTCAGATTATAGTAGTTTATTACTATTCTCTTGCTTCTATCCTTTTTGCTTACAAAAAATACTGGTGACATCTGAAGGGATTTAGATGGTCTGATATATCTCTTTCTCAATTGGTTATTTACAAAGCTCTGGATCTTTTCTTTTTTATTTTTAGATAGAGAATAAATCCTTTCTTTTTATGGTTTGAATGTTTCTTTGGGATCTATAGCATGATCCCAAACTTTTTTTGTTGGTATTTTCTCTAACTCTACTTTTCCAAACACCTTTTTCCACTTCAAAAAAATTTTTTGGGACTATTTCTTCAATATTTCTATGGTCTACTTTGACTTTTTCCTCTTTTCCCCAGTTCTCTTTATTGTCTACTACCCATTCTACTATTCTTTCTTCTTCTAGAGTGGCTGCTCTCTTTTTTCTTTGTTTTCTTGTCCTCTTTCTTCTTATTACTCTTTTTACACAGCAGTGGACCTCTCATTATCTTGACCTTTTCAGTTTTCTAGTTAATCTCTAGGTTATAGATCTATAACCAGGGCATCTCTAATATCACCTCTGTCCTCTCTAAGTCACATATGTCCATCTTTATTCTTTCTACATGACTTTTATAATACACATTCACTTTTACTTAATATATAATTGTTGTAAAAGGACAACAGTTACCTTAGGATAAGGCTTAGTTAAGTATTTGATTTATAATCTATCTAGTAGATTTTATTTTATGACATATATCTATCTATTCCCTTACTTCTCTGTCTATATGCTATCATAATCATTCTAGTTACCCTAATTAAAAAGTGCTATTATTGGACTGTAGCTTACATGACTGTGCACAGATTGTCTTTTGTAGTATATATAAGAGCTTGTATTGATAGATCTATTCTTACTCAAATATCATTCTAGCTTTTAGAACCCTTACCTGGTTTTCCAGTATGATCTCTAGCCTTCTGTCTGATATTGCCCTTATAATTATTCCTATACTAATGTTTGTTTCATCTATATTTCTAACAGTTACTGGTCTCTCTAGCTTTTACAGCCTAAATCTATGTTTGACCACCATTTTTCTGTCCATGAATATTCTTATAGTACTACTGTTTAAAAGTACCTTTACTGTTATACTTTTCATATGTGTTGACTTTTCTATCTTAATATTCAGTTACATCTCTCTTAACATCTTAAATATTTTCCTCATTTCTCTCTGTTCACTCCTTTTTCTTGTTGTACTTTTCAAAGCCTTTGTCTGTGTACTGCTCTGTTGTAATTTTTCTTGTTCAAGGTATACTACCACCCTCTAGTTCCACCATAGTTGTTTTTTTCCTGTTCTATACTCTAAACACCAAATATTTCTTATTTCCTCCTTTGATATTTTCTTCTCTACTATTATATCTTTTCTTCCATACTTTGTATATTTAATTCTACTTCCTACTTTGTTATTCTTCTATTTCTACACCTCTAAACAACTTTCACACCACATATTTCTCAGTTTCTTTCCAGAGACAAAACCCTGTTCTTGGTTCTTCTTTGTCTTA
>JAHTMQ010000112.1:0-29732 GCA_019327925.1 Leucocoprinus sp. KB1807203
CTTGTCAACTCAAACTAGGAGTAGACCTAAGTTGTCACAGTCTAAGGCCTTATACCAGAACTCAATATCCACTTCTTGAGCACTGTCTACCTTGGACCTTGCTCACTCTTACTCTTACATAAATTAACCCTCAACTGATAGTCATCATAATCACTAGCCACCTCCATATACAGCTGGGCCCTTGGCTTAAGGGGACTTTGCAGTCAGTTAGGGACTGTAGGTGGAGATATGGTACCAAACCCAGGTATCATATTCTAGACCTGATCTTGCAACTAGGTGGTGTTATTAGTTACTGTTTTCTTAGTAGAAACCTTGTGCTGCACTCCATTGTGAGTGGTACATGCAGAGGAGTGATGGTTACTTCTAGAAGGCCGTCTAGAGTAAGAATCCTCTCCTTGAGGTAATAGTCTAATCCTATTATTAAAGCAGTAGCTAGTAGGGCAGTAGGCACCTGGCTGGGTAAAGATCTTGCACCCCAGCAGACGTAGTTGTAATTAGCAAGAATCAACATTACTTCCATACCCTTGCAGAGACATAGCACTATGTCTTTGCAACAATACAATTCATTAATGAGCAACTTGCTCAAACAAAAGTGTGTCCTTACCACATTAAGGGCAAAATTAGAAGGAAAGAAAGAATGAGAATGTTGGAGTTGCAAAGGGTTTGAGCACCTGGCCCGAAATTGCAGGAATAAGGAAGGAAAGGAGAAGAGGGGAACTGCTCCCCAAAATAAATTTGAAGTGTTGTCAAGTAGGGTGATGTAGTGTGATGTGAAGGAGGGGATGATAAGGAAGCAGGAGACAGTGAAAGTAGAATGTTTTAAGTGTGGAGAAAAGGGACACAAGTGCAGAGAGTGTCCTCTTTGGAAAGGAGAAAAGAAGTTGCAAGTGGTAGAAGAGATGGCATGTGTGGCCATGCCACAAAAGGCACAGCAAAAAGAGTGGAGGAGAAGTCTGGTGCATGTCCTATGACAAAAAGTGCAGGAGCACTGTGAAGAAGGCATTCCAGATGAGGCATGTCTGTTGGAGCTGGGGTGGTATACAAAGGAGGTGATAGTATCATATGTGGAGTGTGAGAGATGTGGACAGAAAGGATGCCATATGGAGGAGAATAGAGAACAGGGAGTGATTTCAGACAGGCAGAAGTGGTGTGGATGTCAGAAAAGGAAGGAGACAGAGGCAGTGCACCCTGAAAAGGGAAAGGCGCAGTAGAGCGGTGCACAGGCAAGAGCCCCAGAAGACGCAGCAAAAGAGAGGGTAGGCAAAGGGAGGTCAGACGAAACCTTTAAAATGCTGAGAGAAGTGTGGTTGAATATTGGGATAGAAAAGATAGACACTCATAAGGGTGTTACAGTAAAAGCGCTCTTGGATAGTGGTGCAACAGGGATGTTCATGGATAAGAGGACAGCAGTGAAACATGGGTTTATGCTGTAGAAACTAGAGAGACCCATAATGGTCAGAAATGTGGATGGGACAAACAACAGTGGAGGAGCCATTACACATCAGGTAGAAGCAAATGTGTACTACAAGGGTCATGTAGAAAGAATAAGGATGGATGTATGTGACTTAGGAAAAATGGAAGTAATACTGGGAATGCCATGGTTACAGGCATATAACCCAGAAATCAATTGGGAAACTGGAGAAGTAAAAATGATGAGATGCCCACCTTTATATAGTAGAACAAGACCAAGAGGAGTCAAGAAAGGAAAAAGGGTAGCAACCCTAGAGGAAGAAAAAATTGTCAGATGGGCAATCAATGACAAGGAAGATTGGGGAAGAGAAGAGGAAATTGAAAGAGGACCACAGGAAAATTGAAGAGTTGGTCCTAAGGAAATTCCTAAAATGGAGAAAGTGTTTGGGAAAGTAGAGTCAGAAAGAATGCTGACTAGAAAAGTTTGGGATCATGCTATCGATCTCAAGGAGACATTCAAACCACAGAAGGGAAGAATTTATTCTTTATCCAAAAATGAAAGAGAGGAGGTCCAGAACTTTGTGGAAGATCAACTGAGAAAGGGGTTTATCAGACTATCAAAATCCCCTCAAATGTCACTAGTCTTCTTTGTAGGCAAAAAGGATAGGAGTAAGCAGATGGTAATGGACTACCACAATCTAAATGACCAGACAGTGAAAAATAACTACCTGCTACCACTAATTACAGAGCTAATCAACAATATGGGTAGCAAGAAGGTGTTCACTAAAATGGATCTGAGGTGGGGGTTCAATAATGTAAGGATAAAAGAAGGAGATGAGTGGAAGGGAGCATTTACAATGCATATAGGGTCCTTCAAGCCAACAGTTATGTTCTTTGGGATGACAAATTCACCAGCCACATTCCAGGTGATGATGAATGAAATTCTGAGGGACTTGGTTAATGAAGGAAAAGTTGCTGCATTTGTAGATGATATACTAGTAGGGACAGAAACAGAAGAAGGACATAACAAGATTGTGGAAGAAATACTGAGGAGGCTAGAAGAAAATGACTTGTACATCAAGCCAGAGAAATGCATATGGAAAGTGAGAAAAATTGGGTTCCTAGGAGTAGTAATAGGGCCTAATGGAATAGAAATGGAGGAAGAGAAAGTAGATGGAGTACTCAGTTGGCCAGAGCCAAAAAATGTGAAAGATATCAGGAAATTCTTGGGCCTCGCAAACTATTATAGGAGGTTTATCAAATATTTCACTTGAGTAGCAAGGCCTATAAACATGCTGACGAGAAAAGATGTAAAGCAGCAGTGGGGAGTGGAACAGCAGAAAGCATTCGACGAACTCAAAAGGGTGTTCACAACGAAACCAGTATTGGCAGCACCAGACTTAGATAAGGAATTCAGAGTAGAAGCCGATGCATCAAATTATGCTACTAGAGGAGTACTATCAATGAAGTGCTCAGATAAAATGTGAAGGCCAGTCGCTTTCATTTCCAAGTCTCTCAGTGATACAGAAAGAAATTACGAGATACATGACAAGGAGATGTTAGCAGTTGTTAGATGTTTAGAAGTGTGGAGGCATTTCCTGGAAGGAACAGTAATTAAATTTGAGATTTGGACTGACCATAAGAATCTTGAGTACTTTATGAAAGCACAGAAGTTAAATAGGAGACAAGCAAGATGGACTCTACACCTGTCAAGATTTAATTTTATGCTGAAGCATGTTCCAGGAAGTAAGATGGGGAAAGCGGATAGTCTAAGTAGAAGACCAGACTGGGAAGTGGGAGCAGAGAAAGATAACGAGGACCAGAGGTTGGTAAAACCAGAATGGCTGGAAGTAAGAAAAACAGAGACAGTAGAAATAATAGTGGATAGAGTAGATCTATTAGAGGAAGTTAGGAAGTCAAAAGTAAAAGACAATGAGGTAGTAAAAGTGGTAGAGGAAATGAAGAGAGCAGGGGTAAAGATGTTAAGAGATGAAGAATGGAGAGAGGTAAACGGCATTATGTATAAAGAAGGGAAAGTGTATATGCCAAAAGATGATAAATTGAGGGCAGAAATTATTAGGCTACATCATAATACACCAGTAGGAGGACATGGAGAATAGTAGAAGATGGTAGAGCTGGTCACTCAAAACTTTTGGTGGCCAGGGGTTACTAAAGAGGTGAAACAATATGTAGAGGGGTACAATGCTTGCCAGCGTAATAAAAACCATACAGAACAACCAGCAGGAAAATTAATGCCAAACTCAATTCTAGAAAAACAGTGGATGCATATATCGGCAGACTTTATCACTAAGTTGCCTTTGGCACAGGGATATGATAGCATTCTAGTAGTAGTGGATTGGTTAACTAAGATGGTCCATTTTATACCAACTACAGAGAAAACATCAGCAGAGGGATTAGCAAGATTGTTTAGAGATAATGTGTGAAAATGCATGGGCTACCAGAAAGCATCATTTTGGATAGAGGACCCCAATTTATGGCAGGGTTAATGAGAGAGTTAAATAGGATGTTGGGGATTGAGAGTAAATTGTTGATAGCATTTCACCCACAGACAGATGGGCAAACAGAAAGGGTGAACCAGAAGTTAGAGCAATACTTGAGAATGTTTATCAATCATAGGCAAGAACAATGGCCTGAATGGTTGGGAACAGCAAAATTTGCATATAACAATAAAGCACACTTAAGTACTCAAACAACACCTTTTAAGGCAAATTACAGGCAAGATCCTAGGATAGGGTTCAAAGGAAGAAAGAAGGGGAAATATGAGGGAGCAAAGAAATTTATTGAGAAGATGAAAGAAATACAGGAAGAAGCAAGAGTGGCACTAGAGAAAGTACAAGAAGAAATGAAGAAGTATACAGACAGAAAGAGAGGAGAGGCCAACGATTATAAAGTAGGAAACTTAGTGATGTTGAGCACCAAAGATCTAAAGTACCAAATGGTTGGGAGGAGAACAGAAAAGTTGACAGAAAGATTTGTGGGGCCTTACAAAGTAAAGAAAATCATATCATCAAATGCAGTAGAATTAGAGCTACCCAATACAATTAAAATACATCTGGTAGTCAATGTTAGTAGAATACATAGATATGTAGGGCAAGTAGAAGGGCAGAAAAGGGAGCAACTAGCTCCAGTAATAATTGATAGAGAGGAAGAATAGGAGGTAGAGAAAATTTTGAATAAGCAGCAAATTAGAGGAAAGGACAAATACCTGGTATGATAGAAAGGATTCACAGCAGAATTAGACACTTGGGAAAGAAGGGAAAATCTGGGAAACGTAAAGGAAGCAATTGAGGAATTTAAAAGAGAGTATCAACAGAACATAGAGAAAGTAAACCAGCAAGAAAGAGAAGAAGGAATATTTGAGAGGGGAGAATTGCCAGGGAGATTTATGGCGAAAAGGTTGTTTGGATGGTCAGATAAGAAATATGACAAAGAATACTGGAGAAGGTTAGAAAGAAATTGGAGATGATGGAAAGAAGGACAACCTAAGAAAAGAAGAACAATAGAGATGATTAGGGAAGAAGAAGAGAAAGACAAGTCAGGGGTAAGAGAGTGGACAGAAGAAGATAATGAGGAGATAGGCAACATAGTTGACCTGTACTATGAGTTATAGGGAATTCCTCAGGATGAGGAAACTTAAGAGAGGGATAGTGTCATGACTTGGCAAAATGACTAAGTCATTATTTTTCTTTTCTTTTCCTTTCTGGACTTACTACACAAGGATGGAGCACAAGAAAGTATCATATGACTAAGCATCACAAGAGTCACAGTCAGGTGATGGCACATGACTAAGTCACATGGGAACCATGGGAAGAAAGTGCACAGACCATGTAGTAGTTGTATAAGTAGTATAGGAAAATTAATGGGAACTCCATCAAGTTCTCCTTGTCAACTCAGACTAGGAGTAGACCTAAGTCATTATAGTCTAAGGCCTTACATTCTTTTCCTATTTGCATACTTTTTCATCTTCTCTTGACTCTTCCTCAATGCTGCTTCTACCTCCTTATAAACTTTCTTCATTTTTGTTGCAAATTCTTCTGTTTTCTCAAACTTCTTCTTTCTCATCTCAAATCCCATGTATAGGTCTTGTCAAATATTTGCCTTGAATGGTAATACTTTTGTACTAGTCTGCACTTTATTATTATATGCAAACTCTACCATTACTAACCAGTTAGGCCATTGTTCCTATCTATGGTTGATAAACATCCTCAGATATTGTTCCAACTCCTGATTTATTCTTTCTATCTATATATCTGTTTGTAAATGATAGGCTGTCAACAACTTTGTATTAATTCCCAACATTGAATTCAACTTCTTTATCATCCCTGCTGCAAACTGTGCTTCTCTATCCATAATGATACTTTCTGGCAAGCCATGCAGCTTCTAGATGTTATCCTAGAATAATCTTACTACTTCTTCTGCCAAAGTCTTTTCTGTAGTTGACACAAAGTATACCATTTTCATCATCCTATCACATACTACTAGAATGCTGTCATGACCTTGTGCTAGCAGTAATTTTGTAATAAAATCTGCTGTAATATGACTCCAAGGCTTTTCTGGTACTATATTAGGCATGAGCTTTCTGTAAGAGGATGTATAAGGGCAACTGGAGTGGAGTGGCTCCAGGCATAGAGAAATTACCACACCCTGTCACAAACATATCACAAACATATCACATTGCAATAATATTGTCAACAATTCACATTATCTCTTGCTCTACTATGTATTGTAGTTACTATATGCTATATCAAGGATTACTCTGAGGTTATTAAGATATTTAGGAAGAATATATATATATATATTAACATGGAGATAAAAACAAAATGGATATGAGTGAGGGTGACAAGTTAAAGTAGTTGTTAAATATAGATAAGTCTGTATATTTCTATATAAATCTTATCTAGATTACTTTCTTTTATACTTGAAAACATATCTAGTAAAATTATAGTATAATGACTGGCTGTGCTCTGTTAGGAAACATGCTATGAAAATGTAGAGAAATCTAAATAAATATATAATTTTGACCTAAGACAATACAATAACAGAGCTTAAGATTTCTATAACTCAAAAATCAATCTTTACTTAAGAATTCTAGTTGTATAATACTGTTATTAAAATTAATATTGTGCAAGAATATGTGATATGATATGATATAATGTGATATTATGTGACAAAATGCAGTGCAGTACCATATGCAGTAGGGGTGCAGTAGAAAAGTAATAGAAAAGTGGTAGAGTATTAATAGAGTATCACTTTCATAAATTGGTGATATATGTATAGTTCAAGAAATATGTCAGAAATCTCACCAATGTACTAAAATTACTGTTTGTTTGTCTACATTACAAGTTTAGTCTTTGAGATATACTTAGAATTTAGAAATACCACTGGGACAGCTGTACAAGTCCCAATAATGAGCTATTCTTTTTCCTAAAAGAAAATCAGAAGTTGCAAGTAGAAAAAAATGTTGATAACCATAAAATAACAGTCCATTTGTTTATGTAAGTCAAACAAGTGAGTTTTTGTAGAAAGATAAAAGTAGAGCCCAACAAATGATACTACTATAGATCATAATTGATTTCTTTTGTGAAGCAAAAAAAATATAGTTATGGATGAAATGATAGGAGAAAAAGCAGCAAAAACCATTTCTTATCAGAATAACATTGGCTTTGGAAAGAAGTATATTTGGGAAGATATTATTATACACAGATAACATAAAGTTGCTGATTCCTCTACTTCTGAGGGTAAAAAGTCAGCAAAATAGAAAATAAGCATAAAATTGAATAAAACTTGAGAGAAATTACTACTGATGTCAAGAACAATAGAAACACTTCAAAAACACCACCAGCATGCCTTAAGAGTGCCCATGAGATGTCTGAACTAGAGAACAAGGCTACAAAGTGGGGAAAGGATAGATGACTTGTTAACTCTCTACAAAGGCAAGAAAATCAAAGAAATAACAAATAGATTGAAGCAAAATGTTACATATTTGGGATATGGCAGGTATACCTCCAGGCAGTGGCTTGTCTATCCCTGGAGTGTCCAGCATAAGTAAAAAGAAGGGAGAGGATAGATAGTGTGTTATTTATCTATAAAGATAAAAAAGTGAGAAAATAGTAGATATATTTAAGTAAAAAACATAAGACATCTTGGTAGTGGCTGGTACACATCTAGAGAATGTCTGAGACATCCCTGGGGTGTCCAGGGAAAGTATGAAGGACAGAGACACAAGATGGTACATTGTTTCTCTATAAAAGCAAGTAAGTCAGTAAAATACTCAATATATCAAATTAAATTACTATGTACCTTGGGCATGCCCAATACACTTCTAAGAGATATGTGGCATATCTCTGAAGTGTCCATGGTACATATACAGAGTAGGGATGTAGGATGGTGTATTGTCTTTCTGTAAAAGCATGTAAGTAAGTGAAATACTCAATATATTAAAATAAATTAGTATGTACCTTGGACATGTCTGGTGTACTTCTGAGAAATGTCTGGCACATCTCTGAAGTGTCTGTGGTATGTATACAGGACAGGGACACAAGACGGCACATTGTCTTCCTGTAAAGGTAAATAAGTAAGTAAAATATTATATATATTAAAATAAATCACTATGCACCTTGGGCATGCCTGATACACTCCTAAGAGATATGTGGCACACTACTGGGGTGTCCAGAATATGTATAAAGGGTAGGGACATGAGATAGTATGTTGTTTATCTGTAAAGATAAGTTGTTATAAGAGGCCCAAACAAGAAAAGGTTTCCCATGCATTCAAATACTTAGTCCAAAACCTCAAAGCATACAACAGGATCAAGATATAAATAGCATAGGAACTTAGCAAGTCAAATCATGTGACAAGGTCAAATGGTCATAGAACATTCTGGAAAGGATATGTGATTGCAGGACTTTAGAGTACAGCCACTGTAGTAGTAGTATAAGTAAGGCTGCAATTTAATGAAGAACTCCATCGAGTTCTTCTTGAACATCCACCTAGGGTAATCACTAAGGACATTCATTGTCTATCAATAACATAAGAACTCAATTCCCAAATAGTAACCTCACACCTTGCGGCCTCACCATCCACTTACTCTTTTATCTCCCTTGCTAGTGAGCATAGCGCTCACAAGCATTTTGGATAGTAGGCCCTAGCTGTAAAAGGGACTTCTCAGTCAGTTAGGGACTGAGGGAGGAGACTAGATACCAAGTCTAGGTATCCTGTTCGAGTTCTGACCTCATAATTGAATGTTGTTCTTTACATTTTTCTCTATATAAACTCCATACTGCGCTCTATTGTGAGTGGTATATACAGGAGAGTAGTGGTCATTCCTTAGGAAACTGCTTAGCTTAGGGGTTCTCTTCTTAGAGGCAATTGTATACCAATTTGATTAGAGCAGTAGTCAGTAGGACAGTAGGAGTCCAGACAAGTAAAGGTTGTGTGCCCTATTGGACATAGCCTTAGCTAGTCACCCTGGATCAAGAATCATTAGAATACGAATCATCATCCCCATCACCACCACCATGCAATATATCCCACCAACAACAACAACAACAGCAATGAAGAGAGCCTTCTCCAGCACCTGTCCCTCAAAAGGAACAACTCCTTACCATGATCGCAATCCTGTAGCAGCAGGTTAATACCATGCTCCTTCAGCAACAAGGGAGCAGAGTAGAGGTCGCCAAACCTCAAACCTTTAGTGGAAGAATGGAGAAGGTGAGCACATTTGTTAATACAGCTTGCCTATATATTAGGATGAAGATAGCAGAAGAAGCAGCAGTGACCCAGGTGGCCTGGGTGTTATCATATGTGCAGGGGGGAATAGCAGAGGCATGGAAGGATAATTTGTTGGATGAATTGGCAAAGGGAGAGTCAGAAGTGGAATTGGCAGAGCAGTTATTTACAAAGATAAGGAATGACTTTGGGGAAACATCGGAGGAAGAAAGAAAGATAGAGCAGTTGAGGACAATTGAATAGGGAGGGAGAACCTGTGACAAGTATGTACAGGAATTCAAAAAGGTCGCCAGGGGGAGTGGCTATAAGGGAAGACCCCTCATTGAAGAGTTTAAAAGAGGACTGAATGGAGCCATCAGGAGGAAGTTGGCTGAAGCAGAGGAACCGCCAACCACCATTGGAGAGTGGCAAGAAAGAGCGGTGAGACTAGATAGAAACCAAAGGTAGAGCAGGGCAGAGGAGAAAGTGTTAGAGAGGAATGTGGCGCACCCAGGGGGAAATGCACAGCCAAGAGGGGGAGGATCATATGGGGGAAGAGGGGGATAAATAACATGGAGAATGGGGGGAGGATACAGAGGAGGAGGAGGAGGAAATATGCTCAATAGAGGAAGAGCTCAAATGGGTCCAAGGAGAGACCCAAATGCAATAGATGTGAATAGAGGAAAGGGAGGAGATAGGACATACTACGTATATGGAAAGTGGAGCTATATGGCCAAAAATTGCTAGGAAAGGCACAAGGGAAGAGTAGTAGAAATGCTGCAGGAGTCAGCAAAAGAAAATAGAGGACAGTGAGCTCTCAGCTGGCCTCCAATAATGTATACAGTGTATTGCACCTAGAAAAACTAGGCAATAAATTAAACTTCATCAATACAACTGAGAGAGTAAGAGACATATGGTGCACACTATGGCCATTAAGGGAAGTCTGGTTGAAAGTAGGGTTAGAGAAGTTGGAAAATCATGAAGGAGTGGCAGTAAAAGCATTGTTGAATAGTGGGGCAACAGGTCTATTCATGGATATGACCTTTGCAAAGGAACAGGGGTTCAAAATGGAAAAATTAAAAAAACCCCTCTTAGTCAGGAACATGGATAGAACAGTAAATATGGAGGAGGCCATAACACACCAGGTCGAGTGCAATATGTTCTTCAAAGGACATATGGAGAGGGCAAGAATGGATGTATGCAATTTGGGCAAAACAGAGTTGATACTGGGAATGCTGTGGCTAGCAGCCCACAATCCAGAAATAGATTAGGAGAAAGGAGAAGTGAAAATGACGCATTGCCCACCTATATATGGAAGAAGAAAGCAAGAAGGAAAGGAGAAAAAAGTAAGAAAAACAAAAAAGGACAAGGATGAGGAAGCATTAAGAAAACTGGTGCCCAGAAGATTTTGGAAGTGGAAAAGAGTATTCAGGAAAAGGGAGTTGGAGAGGATGCCAGTATAAAAGGCCTGGGACCATGCTATAGAATTGAAAGAAGGGTTCACACCAAAGAAGGGGAAGGTGTATTCACTGTTGAGAGAAGAAAGGGAAGAGGTACAAGCATTTGTGGAGGATCAATTAAGAAAAGAATACATCCGACTGTCACAAACTTCATTTGGACCATAACTCCAGGAATACTTGACCAATTTTGACAATCTAAATGGCCACCAAAAGCCCTTAAAAAGACCTTTCAAACAATATAAAAAAATGTCTCAAAGCAATCAGTATTCACTGAGTTATCAACAGATCAGTCAGTGATCACCAAGTCACCAGACACTAAATCACCAATATCTCAGAAACTGCTTAATATAATTGTTTGCTTCAATGACCACCATGAAGCTCTCTTCAATGTGCTTCTTTCAGCTATAAATAATCCCAAGGCAATAAGATTCCATGGAGCTACAAGGTCCTCAATGTTTGCACATGATACTGATCTTTACTCATAGATTATTATCTATCCTTGAATAGAACAAACAACTGCTCTAAGATGGTTAGGTTATCTCTATTTCAAGAGCAATAGCACTCTTATATGTAGAACAATAGGTAGTAATCATGTGGTAGGCTGTTCTGGTGCACAGACCACTACAATCATATATTTAAGAACTGTATGTCTGAGAATAAACCTCAGACTTAACAATATCTTTTGCTGCTTGTCTAACTTTGCTTTTTTGAACACTTTGATTATCAAATCAAGCAATCACAAATCAGTAAGTGGCCATTTGTGATACCGACCCTCCAAGTTGCCCCAAACGTCACCAGTATACTTTGTGGCAAAAAAGGATGGCACATGGAGGATGGTACAAGACTATCAACACATAAACCAGTGGACGATAAAGAATGGATACCTCTTACCCCTCATCACAGACATATTGGATAGAGTGGAAAAGAGAAAGGTGTTTACAAAGCTGGATCTAAGATGGGGATACAATAATGTCAGAATCAAGGAAGGGGATGAGTGGAAAGCAGCGTTCACAATGCATATTGGAGTCTATGAACCCACAGTTATGTATTTTGGGTTAATGGACTCCCCTGCTACTTTTCAGACAATGATGAATGACCTGTTCAGAGATCTCATAAACCAAGGAGACATGGCGACCTTCATTGATAATATCTTAGTAGCTACAGAATGGAAGAGGGGCATGACAAGCTGGTAGAGGAGGTACTAAAGAGATTAGAGGAGAATGACCTGTTCATGAAGCTGGAGAAGTACAAATGGAAAGTAAGAGAAGTGGAATTCCTGGGAGTAGTGATTGGTCCCAAAGGGAGTAGAAATACAAAGAGAGAAGATAGAGGGAGTTCTGAACTGGCCGGCATTTAGAAATGTCAAGGAAGTGCAAAAGTTTCTGGGCCTTGCCAATTACTATAGGAGGTTCATAAAGGACTTTGCTAGAATAGCTGCACTGTTACATATACTGGTCAGAAAAGAGCAAAGATGGAAGTAGGAAAAGGAACAGGAGGAAGCGTTTGAGAGACTTAAGGCAGTGTTTACCGCAGAACCCATCCTGGCCATCCTAGACATTGACAAAGAGATGAGAGTAGAGGTAGATGCCTCAGATTATGCAACAGGAGGAGTATTGTTGACAAAGTGTGAGGATGGCAAGTGGAGACTGGTGGCCTTCATCTCTAAATCGTTGAACACCACAGAATGGAATTACAAAATTCACGATAAAGAGATGCTAGTAGTGATAAGATGCCTAGAAGCATGGAGGCATTATTTGAAAGAAGCAAAACTTGAATTTGAAATCTAGACAGACCATAAGAACCTCCAGTATTTTATGATAAGTCAGAAATTGAACCGTAGACAAGCAAGATGGGCCCTATACCTATCAAGATTTAATTTTACATTAAAACACGTTCCAGGAAAAAGCATGGGAAAGGTGGATAGATTAAGCAAGAGACTGGACTAGCAGGAGGGGGTGGAAAAAGACAACGAGAATCAGAAGTTGGTAAAGCCAGAATGGATTAGGGGAGTAGAAACAATAATAGAAGAGGAGAACCTAAAGGAAAAAATCAAAAGGGTACAGGAGGAGGACGAGGAGGTAGTAAAAGCAGTAGAAGAGTTGAAAAAGGCAGGAGTAAAAACATTGAAAGATAAAGAATGGGAAATAGAGGATGGGATAGTAATGAAGAAAGGAAGGATATATGTGCCAGAGAGGGACCTCAGGAGGGAAATAATACAATTGCACCACAACACCCCAGTAGGAGGGTACAGAGGGAGATGGAAGATGGCAGAGTTGATTGCCAGGAATTACTGGTGGCCAGGAGTAATGAAAGAGGTGGGAAGATACATAGATGGATGCGATGCTTGTCAAAGATACAAGAACTGGAGCGAGGCACCAGCAGGAAAATTGATGCCCAATGCAATCCTAGAAAAGCTATGGAGTCATATATCAGCAGATTTTATTACCAAACTACCATTAGCCCAGGAATATGATGCAATTTTAGTAGTATGTGACCATTTTAGTAAAATGGCACATTTTATAGCAACAACAGAGAAAACATTGGCAGAGGGACTCGCAAAGCTATTCCAAGATCATGTATGGAAATTGCACAGACTTCTAGAAAGCATCATATCAGATAGAGGAGCACAGTTTGCAGCAGAAATAATGAGGGAGTTGAATAACTTGTTGGGAATCCAGACAAAACTCTTGACAGCCTATCACCCTCAAATAGATGGGCAGACAGAGAGGATAAACCAGGAGTTAGAACAATATCTGAGGGTTTTCATTGATCATAGACAAGAGTAGCGGCCAGATTGGTTAGGAATGGCGGAATTCACATACAATAATAAAATCCATGTGGTAACAAAAACATTGCCATTCAAAGTAAACTATGGTCAAGACCCAAGGATGGGTTTTGAAGGTAGAAGAAAGGGAAAGTACAAAGTGGCAGGAAAATTTGTAGAAAGAATGAAGAAAATCCAAGAGGAAGCAAAAGTGGCATTAGGAAAAGCACAGGAGGAAATGAAGAAGTTTGCAAATAGAAGGTGAGGAGAGGGAGAGGAGTATAGAGTAGGAAACTTAGTATTGCTAAGTACAAAGGACTTGAAGTAGCAGATAAAAAGGAGAAGATCAGAAAAATTGATGGAATATTTTGTGGGCCCTTACAAAGTCAAGGGAATTGTCTCTAGTAATACAATAGAATTAGAACTATCTAAGTCCATTAAGATACACCCAGTAGTTAACACAAGTAGAGTACGACTCTATAAACCACAGGTAGAAGAACAAAAGAGAATGCTGCCAAAACCAGTTATTATTGAAGGAGAGGAGGAATTCGAGGTAGAAAAAATCTCAAACAAGAGAATAGTAAGAGGAAAGGAAAAGTTCCTGGTGAGATGGAAGGGCTACACAGCAGAAGAAGACACCTGGGAAAATAAAGAAAATCTGGAAAATGCAAAAGAGTTGGTAGAAGAGTTCAAGAAGGAGTATGGGGAAGAAGTCAAAGAACTAAGGCAACAGAAGCAGGAAGAAGAAGAAAAGGAGTTCAGTCAGGAATTACCAAGGGAATTCATGGCAAAACTACTATACAGATAGAGGAGAAGAAGATACAAAAAGGAGAGGGAAAAGAGATGGGACAAAAATTGGAATCAATGGAAAAATTCCTCAGGACGAGGAAACTTGAAGGGGGGGCCATGTTATGAGAGCCCCAAACAGGAAAAGGTTTCCCACACATTCGAACACTTAGTCCAAAACCTCAAAGCATACAACAGGATCAAGATATAAATAGCATGGGAACTTAGCAAGTCAAAGGTCAGATGGTCATGGAACATTCTGGAAAGGACATGTGATCATGGGATTTTAGAGTACAGCCACTGTAGTAGTAGTATAAGTAAGGCTGCAATCCAACAAAGAACTCTATCGAGTTCTTCTTGAACATCTACCTAGAGTGATTACTAAGGACATTCACTGTCTATCGATAATATAAGTAAGTCAGTAAAATAGTCAATATATGAAATTAAATTACTACATACCTTGGGCATAACTGGTACACTTCTCAGAGATATCTGGCATATCCCTGGAGTGCCCAGTATAAGTTCAAAAAGAAAAGGGGTGACTATATGACCTATTAGTTCACTACAAAGGTAAGAAAATCAGAAAAATAACAAATAAATTTTAAAAAATGTTATATATATTGTGCAAGCCTTGCACATCTCAAGATGACAAATAACACATCTAGGGATATCCAGTATGTCTTTGAAGTGAGTAGAGGGCAACTGAGGTATTATGTCCTAATAAATAGCAAACAAGTATTAACATTAATGTAGTTTTCTTACTAGGATACTGTATCACATATTACTTTCTTTACTGGAACACCATATCACATATCAAAAATATATACCACAACCTAATAAAATGTCTCTTTATTGTATATTTTATTGTTTAGCCTTACTGTAGGCATAGAATATATATATATATATATATCTGAAACTATATAGAAGGAACTACCCATCCAGGTATCTCTACCTCTAATCTTTCAAAAATATCTTTTCTGAAAAAAGATGCATAATAGTACCTATCTCTATTCTCCCATTTATTGACACTATGAAGTAAGAGATTCTCATAGAACTGTATAATAGTACCTGGGTTATACTAAAGTGTTACTCTAAGTTCAGGCAAGTTAAAAGTGGCTGAATGATATAATCTAAATGTCACTACTTGATCATACCAGGAAGTGTCCCCAAAATGGTCTCTATGCTCTTTGGAGGTTCTATTAGTAATTAGAGACAACCCTGAGTAAACTGTGGGCCAAAGAGAGGTATATTGTCCTGTGATAGGGTCTGCTTTTAGTTTCCTCATAACTTGATAAGCAGTATCATAAAGAGTTGGATGAGAGATAGAAAGGATATTATCCATAAACTTGAGAGGGTCAGTAATTTTTTGAAGCCAGCTCTGGACCTTTTTATCCATGTTTTTGTCACAAACTTCATTCAGACCATAACTCTGGGAATACTTGACCTATTTCAATGATCTAAATAGCCACCAAAAGCACTTAAGAAGACCTTTTCAAAAGGTACCAAAAATGTCTCATAGCAATCAGTATTCACTGAGTTATCAGCAGATCAGTTGGCAATCACCAAGTCACCAGACACTAAATTGCTTATATCTCAGGAACTGCTTAATGTAATTGTTTGCTTCAATGACCATCGTGAAGCTCTCTTCAATGTGCTTCTTTCAGCTATAAATAATCCCAAGGCAATAAGATTCCATGGAGATACAAGGTCCTCAATGTTTGCACATAATACTGATCTTTACCCATAGATTATCATCTGTCCTTAAATAGAACAAAGGACCTAAGATGGTTAGGTTATTTCTATTTCAAGAGCAATAGCACTCCTATATGTAGAACAATAGGTAGTGATCATATGGCAGACTGTCCTGGTGCACAGACCACCACAATCATGTATTTAAGGACTGTATGTTTGAGGATAAACCTCAGACTTAACAATATCTTTTGCTGCTTGTCTAACTTTGCTTTTTTGAGCACTTTGATTATCAAATCAAGCAATCACAAATCAGTAAGTGGCCATTTGTGATAGTTTTGATACATTGAGGAAGATAGTATAATCTTGGCCTTAGGATCTTTCTATTAATTATATTAGTAAAAAAATCTAATATGGATTTAAAATCATACTCCATGGCCCAAACAAAACCAGCCTGGTGAAAATTTCTCAGTACCATTTACAACTCTAGACCTAGTGCTTTTATAAGCCTCTGGATTTTTTCTCCAATTTTTTCCACTAATAATTGAGCCAGAAATAATAGGGTCTAGATTCTTTGTCACTTCAGTCAATATTTTCTACAAGACAAATATTAAATTATCAAGACAAAAGATAATCAAAAACTCATAGTATATTCCTTTGATAGGATTTCTGGAAGATACCATAGTAGGATATGGCCTTTGTTGTCCTTAATAATACATAGGCAATGTCATGACTCAGCCAAATAGCTAAGTCATTATTTCTTTTCTTTTCTTTTCATTAATCAGGAAATCAATGGACATATGAAAAGAAATGACTCAAAAGAGAGATGCAAGACTTTATAAATAGAAGTAAATACAGAATGTATATAAGTAGTATACAGCAATCAGATGAGGACTCTATCGAGTTCTTCTTGTTAACTTGGACTAGAGTAGTTCTAAGGCATTATAGTCTAAGTTCTTATACTAGAACTTGATTCTACATCTAGAGTACTATTCACTTTGGACCTTGCACATCTTTACTCTTACAAACTCAACAACTCTTGACTGGTGGTCACCACAATCACTAGTCACCTCTATATATAGCCAGGCCCTTGGCTTAAGGGGACTTTGCAGTCAGTTAGGGACTATAAGTGGAAGTACAATACTAAGCTTGGGTATTGGCACTGAGACCTGACCTCGCAATCAAGTGGTATTTAGTAGATACTTGTACTGTTCTTAGTATAAACCTTGTGCTGAAGTCCATTGTGACTCATATATGTAGAGGATTGACAGTTACTCTTTGAGAGGCTGTTTAGATTAGGGATCCTATTTGTTGGGTGATAGTTTAACTCTAGTATTAAGACAGTAGTTAGTAGGGCAGTAGAACTTTGGCTGGGTGAAGATCTTGTACTCTAGCAGACATAGTATAACTAGCAAGATCAACCATTTATTCCATACCATTGAGATGTCAACACAATGTCTCAATCCCTAGTACAATTCTCTCATGAGTGGCCTGCTCAACCAAAAGTATGCTCTCACTAAACTAAGGGCAGAGTTAGAAGAAAGAAAAGAGAGGATGTGTTGGTATTGTAGGAAGTTTGGGCACCTGGCCCACAACTGTAGGAATAAAAGGGGAGAAACAAAGGGGAAACCAATTCTCCAAAATAAATTTGAAATGATAGCGAGTAAGGTAATACAATATAGAGTAAGAGAGAAAGTAAAAGTCAGGAGACAAGAAATAGTGGAGGAAGTAAAATGTTTTAGGTATTGGGAAGTGGGGCACTACAAATGGAAGTATCCAAATATTGAGAAGAGGAGGAGGAATAGAGAAGAAGCGGCATGTGTAGCCAAACTACAAAAGGCACAGCAAGAAAGAAGACCGGAACATCCTATATGGAAAAAGGTGTAGGAATATTATGGAGAGGAGAGTATGCCCCCCAAAGGTGCACTCCTACTAGAGAGAGGATGGATAACAAAGGAGGTAGTAGTAATGTATATGGACTGTAGAGGATATAAAGACAAGGGGTACAGACCTACAAAAATCAGGGACAAGGATTTCTCCTTGAGAGACAAGTGAGAAACATGTAGTGTGGTCTATATTAAGAAGCATAAAACTAGAGAGAAGGAGAAGCAAAGAGGGGAGAGATGATGAGAGTGGAGTGTATAAAGTGTGGAAGGAGAGATATAATTGTAAGAAAGATATCAGAATGGGAAAGAAGAAAAATCTTATGCCTAGAATGTAGGGTAGAGAGAAAAAGAGAGTGGTGGAACTAGAGAGAAGCAGTGTGCCCCACAGAGAGAAAAGCACAGTAAAGCGGTATACAGACAGAGGCTTTGAAAGGTACAGTGAGAGAGAGGGATGAACAAAGAGAGGTGAGGAGGATATTTAAAATACTGAGAGAAGTGTGGCTGGACATTAGAGTAGAAAAGGTAGATATGCATGAAGGTGTAACAGTAAAAGTACTCTTGGACAGTGGCACAACCGGAATATTTATAGATCGGAAGATGGTGGCAAAACATAGATTTAGGCTGCAAAAATTAAAAAGACCAATAGTAGTCAGAAATGTCAATAGGACCCACATTAGTGCAGGAGCTATTACCTATCAAGTAGAAGTGAACATGTACTACAAGGATCACTTTGAAAGGATGAGAATGAATGTGTGCAATCTGGAGAAGATAGATGTTATATTGGGGATGCCATGGTTACAAGCACATAACCTAGAGATAAACTAGGGAAACAGGAGAAGTCAAGATAACAAGATGCCCACCACTGTGTAGAAAGAATATAAAGCAAAAAGAAGAAAAGAGAATAAAGAAAGGAAGGAGAGTAGCAACTCTAGAAGAGGAAAAGGTTGTAAGATGGATGATAGATAACAAAGAGGATTGGGAAAGAGAAGAGGAGATTGAAGTGGACCATAGGAAAATTGAAGAGATGGTGCTACAAAAATTCTTGAAGTAGAGGAAGGTATTTCAAAAAGTAGAGTTAGAAAGGATGTCTACAAGGAAGGTTTGGGATCACGCTATAGATCTCAAAGAGACATTCAAACCCAAGAAAGGAAGAATCTACCCTTTATCCAAGAACAAAAGGGAAGAGGTTCAGAATTTTATAGAAGACCAACTAAGGAAGGGGTATATTAGACCATCTAAATCTCCTCAGATGTTGCCAGTGTTCTTTGTGAGCAAGAAAGATGAAAGTAAGAGGATGGTTATAGACTACCATAGTCTAAACAAACAAACCATAAAGAACAACTACTTATTACCATTAATAACAGACTTGATTGATAATATGGGGGGTAAAAGAGTATTTACAAAAATGGACTTGTGGTAGGGTTTTAACAATATAAGGATAAAGAAAGGGGATGAGTGGAAGGGAGCATTTACAATGTATGTAGGATCGTTTGAACCAATGGTGATGTTTTTTGGAATGACAAACTCACCAGCCACATTTCAAGCAATGATAAATGAGATCCTGAAGAACCTGGTAAACAAGGGCAAGGTCACTGCATTTGTAGATGATATATTGGTAGGAACTGAAACAGAAGAAGGATATGATGAAATTGTAGAGGAAGTACTGAGGAGGCTGGAGGAGAATAATCTTTATGTGAAGCTAGAAAAGTGTATGTGGAAGATAAGGAAGATTGGGTTCCTTGAGGTTGTCATAGGACCTAATAGGATAGAGATGGAAAAGGAAAAAGTAAATAGAGTACTGAGTTGGCCAGAACCAAAAAATGTGAAAGATGTCAGAAAGTTCTTAGGTCTTGCAAATTACTATAGGAGGTTTATCAAGGACTTTGCTTGAGTAGCAAGACTAATGAATGTGTTGACGAGAAAGGATGTTAAGTGGCAGTGGGGAAGTGAGTAGCAGCAAGCATTCAATAAGCTCAAAAGGATCTTTACAATGAAACCAGTATTGGCAGTTCCAGATTTGAACAAGGAATTTAGGATAGAAGTAGATGTTTCAAATTATGCAACTGGAGGAGTACTCTCAATGAAATACTCAGACAATTTGTAGAGACCAGTGGCTTTTATCTCAAAATCTCTAAGCGACACTGAGAGAAACTATGAGATACATGATAAAGAAATATTAGCTGTAGTCAGGTGCTTAGAAGCGTAGAGACACTCTTGGAAGAAACTATAACCAAGTTTGAGGTTTGGACAGATCACAAAAATCTTGAATACTTCATGAAGGTGCAAAAGTTAAATAGAAGACAAGCTAGATGGGCTCTATATCTATTTAGATTTGACTTTATACTGAAATATATTCTGGGAAGTAAGATGGGGAAGGCAAATAGCTTGAGTAGAAGACCAGACTAGGAAGTTAGAGTGGAAAGAGATAATGAAGACAAAATGTTAGTAAAGCCTGAGTGGCTAGAAGTCAGGAAAATGGAGAAGGTAGAAATTATTATGGAAGGAGTCAATCTATTAGAAAAAGTGAAATAGTCAAAGGTAAAAGACAATGAAGTAGTAAAAGCCATTGAAGAAATGAAGCAGGCAGAAGTAAAAATGTTGAGAGATGAAGAGTGGAAAGAAGTAGATAGTGTGATGTATAAAAAGGAAAAGATGTATATGCCTAAAGACAATATATTAAGAGTGGAAATAATTAGGTTACACTATGATACACTAGTGGAAGAACATGGAGGACAATGGAAGACAGTAGAACTAGTTACTAGGAACTTCTGGTGGCCAGGAGTAATGAAGGAAGTAAAGCAATATATAGAAGGGTGTAATTCCTACCAAAGGAACAAAAACTGCACAGAGCAACTGGCTGGCAAATTAATGCCTAACTCAATACCTGATAAACCTTGGACACATATTTCAGCAGATTTTATTACAAAATTGCCATTAGCCCAGGGTTACGACTCTATTCTAGTAGTAGTGGATTGATTGACAAAAATGGTATACTTTATTCCAACTACAGAGAAAACATCAGTAGAAGGCTTAGCCAGGCTGTTCAGAGATAATGTATAGAAGTTACATGGTCTACCTAAAAGTATCATATCAGGTAGGGGACCCCAGTTTATAGCAGGATTAATGAGGGAGTTGAACAGGATGTTGGGGATTGAGAGTAAATTGTCAACAGTATTCTACCCTCAAACTAATGGACAGATGGAGAGGGTTAACCAGAAACTAGAACAGTACTTAAGGATGTTTATTAACTATAGGCAGGAACAGTGGCCCAATTGGTTAGGAACAGCAGAGTTCGTCTACAATGATAAAGTGCACTTAAGTACTAAAATATTGCCTTTTAAGGCAAATTATGGACAAGATCCCAGGATGGGGTTCAAAGTAAGAAAGAAGGGAAGATATAAAGGAGCAGAGAAATTTGTAATAAAAATGAAAGAGATTCAGGAGGAAGCTAAGGCAGTACTAGAAAAGGCATAGGAGGAGATGAAGAAATATACAAATAGAAAGAGAGTGGAAGTTGACAAGTACAAAGTAGGAAACTTGGTGATGCTTAGCACTAAGAATTTGAAATACCAAATGGCTGGAAGGAGAACAGAAAAGCTAACAGAGAGGTTTGTAGACCCTTATAGAATAAAGAAGATTGTGTTGGTAAACGCAGTTGAACTAGAGCTATCTAGTACAATCAAAATACACCCAGTAGTAAATGTCAGTAGGATACATAAATATATAGGGCAAGTAGAGGGACAGAGAAAGGAGCAACCAGCTCCAGTCATAATCAAGAGAGAAGAGGAATGGAAGGTCAAAAGAATATTGAACAAGTGATAGATTAGAGAGAAGAATAAGTATCTAGTACAATGGAAGGGATTTATGGTGGAGTCAGATACTTGGAAGGAATAGAAAACTTAGAGAATACAAAGGGAGCAGTTGAGGAATTTGAAAAGGAATACTGACAGAATATGAAAGATGTAAAACAACAAGAAAGAGAAGAAGGAACATTCAGAAGAGGAGAACTGCCAGAACAATTTATGGCAAAGAAACTATTTGGATAGTTAGACAAGAGGTATGATGAGGAATATTGGGGAAGATTAGAAAGGAATTGGAGATAATGGAAAGGGGGACAAGCAAGGGAAAGAAAAACTTTAGAAATGATTTGGGAGGAAGAAGAAGAAATCAAGCAAAAAGAATCAGAAATTAGGGAATGGACAGAAGAAGATGAAGATGAAATGGACAACATAGTTGATCCTGACTATGAATTGTAAAATCCTTGGGACAAGGAACCTTGAGAGGGGAGTGGTATCATGACTCAACCAAATGGCTAAGTCATTATTTCTTTTCTTTTCTTTTCTTTTCTTTTTATTAATTAGGAAATCAATGAACATATGAGAAGGAATGACTCAAAGGAGAGGTGCAAGACTTTATAAATAGAAGTAAATACAGAATATATATAAGTAGTATATAGCAATCAGATAAGGACTCTATTGAGTTCTTCTTGTCAACTCAGACTAGAAGTAGTTCTAAGATATCACAGTCTAAGTTCTTACAGGCAATTTATATGTTCTAGATTTGGCTTTTTGAGTATTTTACTGATTTTCTGGCCATTTCTAAGAGTAGAGACACCACAGTTTACCACATCTATGGATATATTCAGTAATATATTATAGAAGATTAAGAAAAAAGTACTTATATGGGTAATATATGGCTGCAGTCAATATATTCACTATCAAGTTTCTATATCTTGCTACTTGTGTTTTCTCTCTATAGGTGGCACCAGAAGCTTCAGAGCACTGATATTTATATAAAAAGTCCAATATATATGAGAATATATCAGAAGAGTACTAACATCTTCTTATCTTTAGTAAAATATTTTTTGTTTTTCATTTTTGTCCATAATTTCTAGATTTCAATTATTTCTCTCAATTTATTTTTTCTAGTATGGCTTCTGGTCTTGATTTTTTTGGACATAAGTTATTTTATTGGAGGAAGTTGGGGCTATAATAAAATTAAAAATAAGTTAAAGATGAAGATAGTAGTGATTTACAAGTTGATTTTGATAGCAATCAAAGCTGATATCAGCAAGATAATTTACTTTTTGACATACTGTTAGATTGCTGTACTATTATATCTATTATTATTAATTTTTCTATGACTTCTCAACCAGTTGACTGACCATTTGTGGTATAAATATAAGTCTCTCTCAGTTCTCTACCCTAGTCAGTGACTTTTAACCTATTTATTTTTGATCAAAGTATAATGCAGCATCCCACTAAGGAAGGTAATGTGTGATGCAGTGTCCCAGTAAGGAAGGTGATGTGTGATACAGTGTTCTAGTAAAGAAACTACATTGATGTTAACACTTGTTTGCTATTTATTAGGATATAATGCCTTAGCTGCCCTTCACTTACTTCAAAGACATACTGGATATCTCTGGATGTGTTATTTGTTATCTTAAGATGTACAAGGCTTGCGCAAGATGTGTAACATTTTTTAAAAATTTATTTGTTATTTTTCTGATTTTCTTACCTTTGTAGTGAACTAATAGGTCATATAGTCATCCCTTTTCTTTTTGAACTTATACTGGGCACTCCAGGGATATGCCAGATATCTCTAAGAAGTATACACATATTTACATATTCTACTAACATTTACTACTGGATATATCTTTATTGTACTTGGTAACTCCAATTTGACCATGTTTGTTGATATGATTTTCTTGATCTTGTAAGGGCCTACAAACCTCTCCATCAGCTTTTCTGTCCTTCTTCCACCATCTGATATTTAGATCCTTAGTACTTAGCATTACTAAGTCTCCTACTTTATACTCGTCACCTCTCTCCTTTTTCTATTTGCATACTTCTTCATCTCCTCTTGTGCTTTCCCAGTGCTGCTTTTGCTTCCTCCTGAATCTCTTTCATCTTTGTCACAAATTTCTCTGCCCCTTTGTACTTCCCCTTCTTTCCTTCCTTCAAACCCCATCCTAGGATTTTGCCCATAATTTGCCTTAAAGGTGTTGTTTGAGTACTCAGTGTGCCTTATTGTTATATGCAAATTCTGCTGTTCCCAACCATTCAGGCCATTGTTCTTGTCTATGATCAATAAACATTCTCAAGTATTGCTCTAACTCCTGGTTCACCCTTTCTATTTGCCCATCTGTTTGTGGGTGAAATGCCATTGACAATTTACTCTCAATCCCCAACATCCCATTCAACTCTCTCATTATCCTGCTGCAAATTGTGGTCCTCTATCCGAAATGATGCTTTCTGGTAGCCCATGCAGTTTCCACACATTATCTCTAAACAACCTTGCTAATCCCTCTGCCGATGTTTTCTCTGTAGTTGGTATAAAGTGGACCATTTTAGTTAACTGATCCACTACTACTAGAATGCTATCGTATCCCTGTGCTAAAGGCAACTTGGTGATAAAGTCTGCCAATATATGCGTCCATGGCTTTTCTGGAATTGAGTTTGGCATTAATTTTCCTGCCAGTTGTTCTGTACGATTTTTATTGCGCTGGCAAGTGTCATACCCTTCCACATATTGTTTCACCTCTTTAGTAATCCCTGGCCACCAAAAGTTTTGAGTAACTAGTTCTACCATCTTCTACTGTCCTCTATGTTCTCCTACTGGTGTATCATGATGTAGCCTGATTATTTCTGCTCTGAGCATTTCATCTTTTGGTACATACACCTTCTCTTCTCTATACATTATGCCATCTATGTCCTTCTACTCTTCGTCCCTTAGGACTTTTACTCCTGCTTGTTTCATCTCTTCCACTGCTTTAACCACTTTGTCATCCCTTACTTTCGACCATTTTATCTTCTCCAATAGGTCTACTCCCTCCACTATTACTTCTGCCTTTTCTGTCCTTCTGTTCTCCAACCACTCCTTCTTTACCAATGTTTCATCCTTATTGTCTCTTTCTACTCCAGCCTCCCAGTCTGGCCTCCTGCTTAGGCTATCTGCCTTCCCCATCTTTGTTCCAGGAATGTGTTTTAATACAAAGTCAAATCTTGATAGGTATAGTGCCCATCTAGCTTGTCGTCTATTCAACTTTTGTGCCTTCATAAAGTATTCAAGGTTTTTATGATCCGTCCAAACCTTGAATTTTACTGCTGTTCCTTCTAGGAAATGTCTCCATAACTCTAGGCACCTGATTACTGCTAACATTTCCTTGTCATGTATCTCGTAGTTCCTTTCTGTATTACTTAGAGATTTTGAAATGAAAGCTACTGGTCTCCATAAGTCATCAGAGCACTTCATTGAGAGCACCCCTCCAGTTGCATAGTTCGAGGCATCTGCTTCTACCCTGAACTCTTTGTCTAAGTCTAGGGCTACTAGTACTGGTCTTGTCGTAAAGGCCTTCTTGAGCTCATCAAATACAGCCTATTCTTCTCCCTTCTACCTCCACTTCATGTCCTTCCTTGTTAGCACATTCATTGGCCTAGATACCTGAGCAAAGTCCTTAATAAACCTCCTATAATAATTTGTGAGGCCCAAAAACTTCCTAACATCTTTCATATTCCTTGGCTCTGGCCAACTCAGCACTCTATCCACCTTTTCTTTCTCTATCTCTATCCCACCTGGTCCTATGACCACTCCCAGGAATCCGATCTTCCTTACTTTCCATGCACACTTCTCTGGTTTAACATATAAGTCATTCTCTTCTAACCTCCTTAGGACCTCTTCTACTATCTCGTCATGTCCCTCCTCTGTTTCTGTCCCAACTAGCACATCATCCACAAATGCTGCTACTTTTCCTTTGTTAATCATATCCCTCAGAATTTCATTCATTATTGCTTGGAACATAGCTGGTAAATTTGTCATTCCAAAAAACATGACAGTTGGTTCAAAGGATCTAATGTGTGTGGTGAATGCTCCCTTCCACTTATCCCCTTCCTTTATCCTTATATTGTTAAAGCCCCATCATAAATCCATTTTGGTGAATACTTTCTTACTCCCCATATTGTTGATTAGATCTGTAATTAGTGGCAGGGGGTAATTATTCTTCACGGTTTGTTCATTTAGACTATGATAGTCCATAACCATCCTCTTCTTCCCATCTTTCTTACCCACAAAGAAAACTGGTGACGTCTGAGGGGACTTTGATAGTCTAATATACCCTTTTCTTAACTGGTCATCTACGAATTTCTGAACCTCCTCCCTCTCGTCTTTGGAAAGAGGGTAGATTCTTCCCTTTCATGGTTTGAATGTCTTCTTGAGATCTATGGCATGATCCCAGATTTTCCTTGTTGGCATCCTTTCTGACTCAATTTTTCCAAACACTTTTCTCCACTTCAGGAATTTCTTGGGGACCATCTCATCAATCTTCCTGTGATCAGCCTCAAACTCCTCCTTTCTTCCCCAATCTTCCTTATTGTCTACTGCCCATCTTACCATCTTTTCTTCCTCTAAGGTTGCTACTCTTTTTTCTTTCCTACTTTCCCTTGGTCTTCTACCACATAAAGGTGGGCATCTTGTCATTTTTACTTCTCCCATTTCCCAATTGATTTCTGGGTTATGTGCCTGTAACCATGGCATTCCCAGTATTACCTCTGTTTTTCCTAAGTCACATACATCTATTCTCATCCTTTCTACATGACCCTTGTAATACACATTTGCTTCTACTTGATGTGTAATGGCTCCTCCACTGTTGTTCATCCCATCCACATTTCTGACCATTATGGGCCTCTCTAATTTTTCCAGCATAAATCCATGTTTTGCTGCTGTTCTCTTGTCTATGAACACCCCCATTGCACCACTATCTAGGAGCACTTTTACTGCAACACCCTCATGAGTGTCTATCTTTTCTATCCTGATATTCAACTACACTTCTCTTAGCATCTTGAAGGTTTGTCTGACCTCCCTTTGCCTACTCTTCTCTTTTGCTGTGCCTTCCAGGACTCCTGCCTATGTGCCGCTTTGCTATGCCTTTCCCTTTTCAGGGCGCACTGCCTCTGTCTCTCTCCCTTTCTGACATCTGCACCACTTCTGCCTGTCTAAAATTACTCCCTGTCCTTTATTCTCCTCCATATGGTATCCTTTCTGTCCACACTCTTCACACTCCACATATGATACTACCACCTCCTTTGTATACCACCCCAGTTCCAGCAGGCATGCACCCATCTGGAATGCTCTCTCTACAGTGCTCCTATGCCTTCCATTGTAGGACATGTGCTGGACTTCTCCTCCACTCCTTTTGCTGCACCTTTTGTGGCATGGCCACACATGCTGCCTCTTCTACCACTTGCAACTTCTTTCCTCCTTCCCAAAGGGGACACTCTCTGCACTTATGCCCTTTCTCCCCACACTTGAAACATTCTACTTCTACAATCTCCAGCTTCCTTATGATCCTCTCCTTCACATCACACTGCATCACCCTACTTGACAACACTTTGAATTTATTTTGGGGAGAGGTTCCCTTCTTCTCCTTTTCTTCCTTGTTCCTGCAATTTTGGGCCAGGTGCCCAAACCCTTTGCAATTCCAACATTCTTGTTCTCCCTTTTCCTTTTAACTTCGCCCTTAATGAAGTAAGAGTACGCTTTTGTTTGAGCAAGTTGCTCATTAAGGAGTTGTATTGTTGTAAAGACATAGTGCTATGTCTCTGCAAGGGTATGAAATTAATGTTGATTCTTGCTAATTACAACTACGTCTGCTGGGGTGCAAGATCTTCACCTAGCTAGACACCTACTGCCTTACTTGCTACTGCCCTAATACTATGGTTATACTATCACCTCAAGGAGAGGATCTCTAACCTAAACACCTTCCTAAAGATGTGGCGTTACTCCCTCTGTGTGTACAGCCCACAATAGAACTTCAGCACAAGGTTTATAGAGTGAAAGAACACAAGTATGCTACTGAGCACCACTCAATTACAAGGTCAGGTCTTAGACACAATACCTGAGCTTGGTATTGTACTTCCACCATCAATCCCTAACTGATTGACAAGTCCCCTTTACAGCTAGGGCCCGCTATCCAAGAGGCTTGAGAGCGCTGTGCTCCCTAGCAAGGGAGAGTATAGAATAAGTATGGTAGAGGAAATCACTCACGGGACTGGTATGAAGCCAACTGCACCTTTAAGTGATTTTGAGCAGGGTTCAAGGCAAACAGTGCTCGGATGTGGAATTGAGTTCTAGTGTAAGGACTTAGACTGAGACATCTTAGAACTACTCCTAGTCCGAGTTGACAAGGAGAACTCAATGGAGTTCTCATTTGATTTTGGTACACTACTTATACATGTCTTGCATTTACTTTTATTTACAAAGTTCTGTGCATCTCCTCTGGGTTGTTCCATCCCACACATCCAACAATTTTCTAATTAAAAGAAAAGAAAAGGAAAAGAAAAATAAATAATGACTTAGCTGTTTTGGCTGAGTTATAACACTGTCATACCAGCAACTTTACCATGCTTTGCAGTTTCTTGACTTCTACTGGGTTATTTCACTAGATCTTTGATTTCTAGACTGTTTGATAATGTTGAGTAAACTTATAATCTATCCAAATGAAATTTATTTTCTAAAGGTGATAGAAATGAGTTTACCACCTCACTAGAAACATGTCACTGTCATACTAGCAACTTTACTGCACTTTTTGGTTTCTTGACTTTTACTGGGTTATTTTACTAGATTTTTGGTTCCTAGGCTCTCTGGTAGTCTTAGATAGTCTTAGAATCTATTTAAATAAATTTTCTTTCAGAAGTAAGTTAACTATCTCACTGAAAATATATCACTGTCACACCAGCAACTTTACTATACTTTCTGGTTTCTTGACTTCTCCTGGATTATTCTACTAAATTTTTGGCTTCTTGGCTGTTTAGTGATCTTAAGTGGTCTTATAATCTATTTATCTCTTCAATAAAGTTCTCAAGTTTTATTTTTAACTATGTTTCTGGTCCAACCATATAAAGACCAATGTTGAATTTATAAAATTTTGCAGGTCTATATCATTTCTAGAACTTCAACCCAAATATTGTGTTTTCAGCCCTACTTTACTTATAAATTATGGTTTTCATACATATAAGAACCAATATTCTAAGGTTTGTTTGCTGAGTTTTCTCATTTTAGAAATTTCTCAAATATTGTGTACAATACTTCTTGAGTTCATCTCAAGAAAATTCTTTAATACTGGTACAAAATCATCTCTTTGTATGTTATACTTTTTCCTAGCTGATTTTTTCCTTATACTTTTCTATAGAATCAGCTGATATTCAAGCTTTGATTCAAGCACTTCAATCTATAACACAATCTTCCCAGCCTTTGAATCTACAACAATTTTCCCAGCCTCTCTTATTGCTTTCAGCTTCAAATATCCTTTTACAGTTCTTCCAATTTGCCTTGCTAGTCCAACATAATCCTGGATTTGCCCATTCTACTTCAGTTCTACCACTATCTATGTCATTTACTCAAACATACTCTTATTTTCCTTTACAGTCCTTTCCATTATCTTCATTTCAAAACATTCCTACTCAACCTTCTCAGCTTCCCATGCTAGCAGTCCACTATGTCCCTGTTATGGGAGCCCCAAGCAGGAAAAAGTCTCCCATGCATTTGAACACTTAGTCCAAAACCTCAAAGCATACAATGGGGTTGAGATATAAATAGCAGGGGAACTTAGGAAGCCAAGTCACGTGATAAGGTCACAGTGTTGTAGAACATTCTGGAGGAACATGTGATCATGGACTAGTAGCAGTACAGCCACTGTAAAAGTAGTATAAGTAGTAGTCCAATCCAAGGAAGAACTCTATCGAGTTCTTCTTGAACATCCACCTAGGGTGATCACTAAGGACATTCACTATTCATCGATAACACAAGAACTCAATACCACATCTGAGCACTGTTCACCTCGAACCCTGCTCAAAATCACTTAAAGGTACAGTTGGCTTCATACTGGTCCCGTGAGTGATTTTCCCTACCACACTTATTCCACACTCTCCCTCACTAGGGAGCACAGCACTCTCAAGCCTCTTGGATAGCAGGCCCTAGCTGTAAAGGGGACTTCACTGTCAGTTAGGGACAGTG
>JAHTMQ010000113.1:0-19878 GCA_019327925.1 Leucocoprinus sp. KB1807203
TCATGATCTTTGATCAAGGGTGTAACTTGATATAATTTGCTATCAGGATGTAGGTGTGCATAAGAGAATTTGGTGAACTACTCAATGTATGCCAGGTGCATATGTGGCCATCCACCAGGAAACCAAGAGGTAATAGCATCTTTTGGGAGTGAAAAGATACACCTCATACAACTGGCTCTATAATCTAGATTTTATCAATAAAAAGTAGTAGATTATTGATTGAATATATTACCTTTTATTGTTGTGCATTCTTTTGTGTTTTAAAAGTGAACCAAAGCTATATCAAATCTTCTAGGCACTTTATTGTTTTTCTTATCCTTATATGCTGGTTTTGCATATATAGAATCAACAATCAAAGGTGGTGTACCCAAAATACCATATAGACTGTGACTTTGGAATTTAAGAAAGTGATAAACTGGTACTTTAAAAAACAGAGATGAATTATACTTGCCACTTCTTCAATTTGCTGTGAACTGAGTGCTGGATTTTGATACTGAGCAATGAAATAGCAAGGAGCAGCTTGGAAGTGCTATGAGTCACCTTGACTATGACCAAGGAATATCTATTTATAGAATGACAGACAAGAGAATTGAACTAGCAGCTTCTTGGCTGGTTGTAGATTACCATCAATGTAAACAAGGGCAAATAGCATACTTGTATAAGTAGGTAGCTCAATTGATCAAGAACTCCATTGAGTTCTCTTTGTAACCCTCAAAGACTTAGCTGCTAAGTTAACTCAACTTGAGTCATACAATAGAAAGAAGTACACCATAAATTTCTTCAAGGGTCTTTATAGAGACCACTGATATACTAGGAAATTTAGAGAGGTATAGAAAATGTTGATGAATAAAACAAGAAAGATCTGGAATTCTAAGAAGAAATGAACAAGTTGTAATAGATTGTATGTATTGATTATATTGGAGAATCTGTTCTTTTTGGTAAACCCAGGTTGTTATTTGAGACACCTCATCACAGAAATTTGTTGCACAATAAGCATCCTTGGCTAAGTCAATATGTAAATGCTCTGTATACTTAGTATTATAGTTATCTGTTATCCCAAAATATTCAATCAAGTACTGGTAATAGCTGTAGAAGTGTAGCTTGGGTAAGTTGAGATGAGAGCAGATACCAAGATCAATAAAGATAGTTGTATTAGAGTGCAATTCAGTGAGTGCATCTTCAAGCTGATCAAGGGTATAAGTAGTATAGATTGGGTATCTTGCAAGATTAACAAAGTCTAGAATGTTTCAAACTGCCCAGATAAGTTGTTCATTATGATAACCAGAGGGAAGCTGAATATTATGAACTATATAAGAGGACTACACTAAGTTGTACTTCTGTCATGACTTGGCAAAATGGCTAAAGTCATTATTTACTTTTCTTTTCTTTTCTTTTCTTTTTCTTTCTAGACTTACTACACAAGGATAGAGCATGAGAAAGTATCACATAACTAAATGTCACAGAGTCACAGGGTTATGAGTCACAGTCAGGTGATGTCACATGACTAAGTCACATAGGAACCATGGGAATATAGTGCACAGACCATGTAGTAGTTGTATAAGTAGTATAGGAAATTTAATAGAAACTCCATTGAGTTCTCCTTGTCAACTCAGACTAGGAGTAGTTCTAAGACATCTCAGTCTAAGTCCTTACAACTTCTGACACACTAGTGGTAGCTCACTGGAGTGACCCTGCACTAATTAAATAATAATTACATAATATTTAATTAGTTGCCTACTCTTGCATTCCTGACCCTGATCCTTAGAATGTTCTGTAGCTAGGGGGACTTGTATATATAGTGTAGAGTACCCTTTCAGAAGCCTTATCCTATTCTCTGAGGATTCTCCTAGAAGATGAGTTGTAACACACTCCAGAGTATATTTATAAACTAAGGATTCTCCTGGAAGCTTCACTCTGGTCACTCTCATATTCCTTCTATCTCTTTCTTCTAATTCTGCCCTTAGTTTGGTGAGGGTGTACCATTGATTGAGCATGCTGCTCATAAGAGAGTTGTATTGATCTAGAGACATAGTGCTATATCTCCAGAGAAGTTAAAATGGGAAATGATCTTACTAATGTTACATCTACTAGGGCACAAGATCTTTACCCAGCTAGACACCTACTACCCTACTTACTACTGCCCTAATACTATGGTTATACTATCACCCCAAGGAGAGGATCCCTAGCCTAAATACCTTTCTAAGGATATAGTATTACTCCTTTGTTGTTATGAGAGCCCCAAAAGAGGAATAGTTTCCCAAGCATTTAAACACTTGATCCAAAACCTCAAGACGTACAATGGGGTCAAGATATAACTAGTGTGGGAACTAAGGTCATGTGATCACAGAATATTCTGGAAGAACATATGTGTCATAAACTTCATTTGGACCATAACTCCAGGAATACTTGACCAATTTCAACAATATAAATGGCCACCAAAAGCCCTTAAGAAGACCTTTCAAACGGTACCAAAAGCATCTCAAAGCAATCAGTATTCACCAAGTTATCAGCAGATCAGTCAGTGATCACCAAGTTACCAGACACTAAATTGCTGATATCTCAGAAACCGCTTAACATAATCATTTGCTTCAATGACCATTGTGAAGCTCTCTTCAATGCGCTTCTTTCGGTTATAAATAGATCCTGAGGCAATAAGATCCCATGGAGATACAAGGCCCTCAATGTTTGCATATGATACTGATCTTTATCCATAGATTATCATCTGTCCTTGAATAGAACAAAGAACTGCCCTAGAACAGTTAGGTTATCTCTATTTCAAGAACAATAGCACTCCTATATGTAGAACAATAGATAGTGATTATATAGTAGGCTGTCCTTGTATACAGACCACCACAATTATGTATTTAAGGACTGTATGTTTGAGGATAAATCTCAGACTTAACAACATCTTTTGCTACTTGTCTAACTTTGCTTTTTTGAATACTTTGATTATCAAATCAAGCAATCACAAATCAGTAAGTGGCCATTTGTAATATGTCTACTGGTTCCCTTCACTCAATAATCGGGATCAACAACACTCTAGTTTGCCTCTTATGGTAATATTCCAGCAGAATCCATGTTATATTTGAAGGGTAGAGATCCTAGCTAAAGTTGTTGTATTTTAGTAAATACATCTCTTTGGAGCAAGACACAAATAGTTTGGAAGTACAGAAACCAATATATTAGTTGTCAGTATTGAAGTACTTATCTATGTGGAGTAGATTTCAATGTGCAGAGAACCAGGTCCTAGAAATGAATCAAAAAACCCATATTTGCTGAAAGGAGCATCTTCTGGCAGACAGATTTACATGATCTGATTCTTTAAGTGTCCTGGCATCATAAGTGGTCCTGTGCATGTTGCATTCCACTTGGATAGTACAATATCTAGATCAAAACTGTGGATCTATATTAATTCATGTTATTCAGCAAAAAACTTAAGACCAACAGACTCAGTGTTTAGAAGTGTAGTTCTGAAGAGATAGAGGCACTTTTATTGATCTGAGAAGTTCTTTCCTATATTAGGGTTGTTGACCAATATTTTGATGTCAATAGCTTCTAGCTCAGTGCCATTTCCCATGCTAGAGTTCAATAGAATCTATGATGAACTACTTCTCTTACTTGTACTCCCAAGCACATTTCTATTCTTCCTAGAATGTCCATTAGACATAGCAAGCACAGCAGGATCAACTGTTGCCATATCCACTATCTTTGTATGAGTAGATATAGAAAAAGTTTCCATTGTCTGACTAAGTGTAGTAGACTCATTGTTGGTATCAAAGAATATGAGTGTGAAGCCAAAAGATAGAAGGGGAATAGTATAGACATTATTAGTGATATTGCATGTAATTTCAGTGATGTTCAAGTCTTCTCTAAGAAGACTGTCAACATTGAACCTATTACCTAAAGTCTATGAAACAAGTAGCTTGTCAATAGATCATATTTATACTTCATTAGCAATTACTAATCTTGTCACAGTTGTACTATGGACCAGTAGTCACATACTATATGGTTTACCACTATACCAAAAGGGCGACATTGGCAAGACTACTTGCTAATGAGGGTCCAGCTATTTATGTAGTTTTTTGAACAGGTATTTTGTTATATCTCTATGTTATTATTTAGTAGTCACTTTTTTGTGACAGATCTGACTAGCTCAGATAATGTTGAATTTTCTCAAAACAGACTGAGCTTCAAAATATTTAACCTTAACAGTCTGAGGTACTCTACCATTAGGAAGTAACAGAGTAATGGTCAGATTAGCATTGCTCTGTATTTCTTGAATGTCATCTATATAGTTAAACAATGCCACTTTGCTAAGTTCTCTGTTCTCATAAATTACATAAGCAGGAGTAAACTTATTCAGTCCAGCAGGTCTTGTCATGTCCATGACTTAAGATATATTGAATTTGCTAAAAGCTTCAGCAAAGACCAGAATAGAATAGCATCATAACTTAGCAAAATGGCTAAGTCATTATTTATTTTTCTTTTTCTTTTCTTTTTTTATTTGGACTTACTACATAAGGAAGGAGTGTGGGAAAGTATTATATAACAATGTTACAGTTACATATCAGGATGTCACAAGATCACAAGGTCATGTCACATGATGAGTGTGGGAGAGTAGTGCACAGACCATGTAGTAGTTGTATAAGTAGTGTATAGAATTGAATGAGAACTCTATTGAGTTTTTATCACAAATGGCCACTTACTGATTTGTGAGTTGATGATTTAATAATCAAAAGGCTCAAAAAAGCAAAGTTTAGACAGTAGCAAAAGATGTTGTTAAGTCTGAGATTTATCCTCAGACATACAGTCCTTAAATACATAATTGTGGTGGTCTGTATACAAGAACAGCCTACTATATAATCACTACCTATTGTTCTACATATAGAAGTGCTATTGTTCTTGAAATAGAGATAACCTAACTGTTCTAGGGCAGTTCTTTGTTCTATTCAAGGACAGATGATAATCTATGGATAAAGATCAGTATTATATGCAAACATTGAGGGCCTTGTATCTCCATGGGATCTTATTGCCTCAGGATCTATTTATAACCGAAAGAAGCGCATTGAAGAGAGCTTCACAATGGTCATTGAAGCAAATGATTATGTTAAGCGGTTCCCGAGATATCAGCAATTTAGTGTCTGGTAACTTGGTGATCACTGACTGATCTGCTGATAACTTGGTGAATACTGATTGCTTTGAGATGCTTTTGGTACCATTTGAAAGGTCTTCTTAAGGGCTTTTGGTGGCCATTTATATTGTTGAAATTGGTCAAGTATTCCTGGAGTTATAGTCCAAATGAAGTTTGTAACATTACTTCCCCTCTTGGTTTGAGCTCTGTTGAGAAGTTATCTCATTTTTGGTAAACTCTGAAGATATTCCTGCAGCTTTTTGCCTGCATTATGTAGATTTTCCTCAGGTTCCCATGTGTCGTCTCCTTGACTATATCCTTTTCATCTAACAAGGAATTCATTTTTTCCATGTTTTTGTTGTGAATCTAGGATCTTCTCTACCTCCCATTCTTCCTGGCCCTGTATCAAGGTCAGTGGTGGGGGTGTGGATTTCTGTCCACAGATGGTGGATTCAGAGTACTGTGCTAACTTGCTAGCATGAAAGACTAGGTGCAGTGCTTGGTAGCAAGGTGGTATCCTAAGCTGGAACATAACCAAGGACAACTTTTCTATTATTTCAAATGGTCCTTCATACCGGGGTTGTAATGCTTGCTCTGTAGTCTGGTAATCCTTCAGATTGAGTAGCACCTTGTCACCAACTTTGAATGGGACACTTTGGACTTTTTGGTCATAGTACTACTTCATTCTTTCCGCCACATGAGTAAGAGCTGCTTTTGCCTACTCCAAGGCTTCTTGTCGTTTATACGTCAGGTCATTCAAGTCCCTTTGCAGCGACTCTTTGACTAAAATTGGGCCTGCTCTTGGGTGTCTGCCATATTCAAGAAAGAATGGACTTTCTTTAATGCCTTCATGTACTTGATTGTTATATGCAAACTCTGCACTGGGGAGTAGATCCAACCAATTACTGAGATTATAATCTACATAGCACCAAAGATATTGCTCTAATGCCTGGTTTACTCATTCTGTTTGTTCATCTGTTTGTGGATGATATGCTGTTGACATTGTAGATTCTATTCCTAAAATCTTGTACCATTCTTGGAATAGCTCAGCTGAGTATTGTACTCCTCTATCCAAAATGATTTGTAGTGGCAGTCCATGCAATGGATAGACCTTGTTATATAGTAACTGCACCATATCTTTGGATGAGAACTAATTGTTGATAGGAATGAAATAGGCCCTTTTGGTAAGCCTGTTGACAATAACACAGATAGCATTGTAACTGTTTGACTCTGGCAATTGTGTAATTAAGTCCATTGAGATTATTTCCCAAGGTCCATTAGGTACCTTGTTAGGCACGAGTGGTCCAAAAGGTTGCTGTGGGCAATTTTTCATCTGCTGACACATATCACAACCCATAATGTATTTCTTGACAAATGTTGTCATCCCAGGCCACCAGTAATTTCTAGAGACCAACTCATAGGTCTTCCACTGACCTGGGTGTCTGGCAGATGGCAAATCATGGTGTATCTTAACGATCTATTGTCATAAGGTATCTTTTATGCTATAGGGAATATAAATCTTCCCTCTGTACAGGAGTAGTCTGTTCTCATAGTTCCAGTCTTGCAAGGATTTTCCAAATTCTCTTGGACCAGACTTGAGTAACATCTTATAGTCTTTGGTGACTTTGTCCGATAAGAGTGCTGCTTTGACCTTCTTTAGGATTATCTCATCATTTATTGGCATCTCATGAGTAGCCTCTAGTGCATTAATAGCAAAGAACTCAGGTTTTAGCAATACCTGGTTTGTATTGTTAAGGTCTGTCTCCATCTCATGGTCTGCTCATCTGGACAAGGGGTCTTCTGCCTGCATTGTCTTTCCCAGTTTATAATAGAGTACAAAGTCAAAACAAGTTATAAAAAGTGCCCATCTTGCTTGCCTTCTAGTCAGCTTTTGAGCTGTTCTGAAAAATGTAAGGTTCTGATGATCTGACCAGATTTCAACTTTATATAGATGTCCCTCCAAATGGTGTCTGTATTCCTCTAGTCCCCAAATTACTGCAAGTAGTTCCTTGTCATAGATTTTGTAGTTCCTTTCATGGATATCTAATGACTTGGAGAAGAAAGCTACTGGATGCCACAGGTTAGTTCATATGTCCTTTTGTGATAAGACAGCTCCTGTTGCAAAGTCGCTAGCATCAATGGATAACTTAAAGGGATCTTTGTCATTTGGTATTCTTAGGACTGGAGCTGTAGTAAAGGCCTTTTTCAGCATCTCAAAAGTATTCTGTTGCTCTTTGCCCCAAGTCCAGGTACTATCCTTCTTGGTCAAGTCAGAGAGTGGCTTTGATATCTTGGCAAAGTTCTCAATGAACCTACAATAGAATTTTACAAAGCCTAAGAATGCTTGTACTTGCTTGACTTTTGTCGGTACTGGTCACTCTAGAACTTCTGAAAGTTTCTCCTCATCCATCTGTACTTTATTTTCCGAAATAATTACACCCAAATACTTGATACTACTTTGCTCAAAGAAACACTTTTCTGCTTTAGTGTAGAGATCATTAAATTGGAGCCTTTTTAGCACTTCCTTGACCAATTGCCTGTGTTCCTTCAAACATATCCCAAATATTAGAATATCATCTAAATACACCATTACTAGTTGTATGCAAATCAAGTCTCCCAATATGTCATTTATCATACTTTGGAAGGTCGCTGGTGTATTGGAAAAACCAAAATACATGATAGTTGCCTCAAAAAGACCTTGCCTTGTAATAAACGCTGTCTTCCATTCATCCCTTTCTTTGATGCGAACATTGTTGTATCCCCACCTCAAGTCAATTTTGGTAAAGATTGAGGCTTTGCTAAGTGATTCAATCAAGTTGGCTATTCTAGGGATTGGATAGCGGTTTTTGATGGTAATTCCATTGAGGGCTCTATAGTCCATGACAGGTCATAAGTTTCTATTATGCTTTTTTACAAAGGAGAATGGAGCTGCTATTGGGCTAGTAGATGGTTGGATATATCCCTTTCTGAGTTCCTCATTGATCCACATGTCAAGAGAGTTTCTTTCTGCTAGAGAGAGCAGATAGACCTTGGCTGATTTGGGAAGCGTTGCGCTCTCCACAAAGTCAATCGTATGGTCATACAGTTTCTATATTGGCATTCTCTCTGATTTATTCTTTGAAAACACATTCCCATACTCATGTAACCATTCTGGTATATGAGCCTTCCAGGTCTTTGTGTCTTTGCAATCTGAGTTTCCATATTGGTCTTGATTGTTGAGTATAGCTGCAATTATCATCGCCTGCTGATAACTGCCTGGGTCAGTCATGTCTGCCCAGCTAAGAATATGGTTGTTGGGGTCCTCATCTCCTATGTTGTCCAATGAGGGAGATCCGCTAACATCCAGTTTGAGGTGAAGTTCATTAGCTCCTGCTTTTATATCTCGTATTTTACGGACTTTACTAGTGCATGTATCCAGGCACCTGGTGAACTCCCATTGACCTTTTTGCCAATCAATATTTGGATTATGCTTATACAAGTACGAATATCCAATCATCATCTTTTTATTCCCTAAGTTGGTAATAAAGAGGTACTGGGTCATCCTGTGTGATCCAATTTCTACATAAGCTTGGACATACTCATTTATATATCCTGCCTTGTTGGGAGTGCTATCTGTATTGATTACACAATATGGATTTGCCAGTTTATAAGTTACCAGGTTATTATTTTCCATGACAACTCTGTCGACGAAGTTTGTAGTGGCTCCCGAATCAACTAAAGCCTTGGTCTGTACTTTCTTTCTATATACCCAAAGTTAACTGGAATTTTAAAGGAGGTAGTCTTGTTGCATGCTATATTATTACAAGATTCCAGTATTACTTCTGACTTTTGCAAACTAATAGAGGGTACACTTTCCTCTGACTGTAGATCACAGACATTATTCTCTACAGTCCTAAGGGAAAATCCAATTTGGGTATTCCCTTTCCCTTCCCACTTGGGGGAACAGGATCAGGGATTTCCTCAATTGATGTGCTATTAATTTTGACATCCTCAGGAGGGAAATCTGGGTTGTCACTGTCTTTCTCCAACATCTTCATCAGCCATGCTCTAAATGACTGATTTTTATTCTTGCTTGGACCCAGTGGAGATAGTTTCTGGGAAGAGGTCTTATAAGGATGCTTGTTCTCATTACCAGGCTTGTCATAACAGTCTACTGTATTGTGTATCTTTGACTTATTCTTAAAGCCTTTTCCAGCACATATCTGACAGTATCGCAAGCTCTTCCCTTCCTTTCTCTGAATCTCATCTATTTCCATTGCATCCAGGTCCTTCTTTCCTCCATTCTTCTCTCCAATTGCCTCTGGACCAAATATTGTGCCTTGGGCCTTGTCCAGATGTAAGGCCTTATATACTTGCATCAACAATTTGAGATAGTCATTCTATGTTTTTGGAGACTGATTTGTAATTTCATAGATAACAAGTGCATTTCGTAGCTTATCAGGAATGACCTCCTTCATTTTGTCAATGTGAACTTCATCACTATAGTTGACAATTCTTGCCAATATCCTATATTGTTCTGCATACTTGACAAAGTTTTTTCTTGCTAGGTTCTTGTTGACCCAGAGCACTGTTAATTCTTTCTTTGCTTCCTCCTTGTCATCTCGTTGTTTGTAAATATTTTTGAGTTCTTGGGCAAAGTCACCCCAAGAACCAACACTTAATCCTGCCTAGACCTTATCATAATATAATTTCATATATGTGCTGGTGGGAGCACATAAACGGATGAGAGCACATATGATTTTCTGATCATCTGATATAATACCAGATGCCAAACAATAGAGAGCAATCTGGCTCAACCAATCATGTAGATACATCTTATTTTCAGAGCCTGCAAATGTTGGTGGCTCTGGCACCTTGGTTTTGGAGGCAATGTTTCCTCCAGGGAGCCTTGTCAGCTCTCTCTGAAGACAGGTGACTTCTGTCTCCAAAGTTGCAATCCTGTTGTATGCAGTGGTCAAGGCACCATTATAATGGTTGATTGCTCCATTGAGCACCTGGTCAATGTAGTTCTTGAGAAGGAGAGAAGTTCCTTGATGTGCATTTTGCAGCATCTATATCTCAGTTTCATCCCAGGGCATGTGCTTAGTGCTTATGCCATCTTTGACAAGTGCATCCCAATTCTCAGCACTGAAATCAGAAAAGGAAACAGTAGTAGTAAAGTTGTTGAAAGTTGACATATCTATTTAAGTAATTAATTATGGTTCTTGAGTATGTTTTCAAGGGGATAAAAGGAAAAAATACCCAAATTTAGCCTCTTAATGCCATTATGTTACACCAAATACCATTCCAATAATATTATGTCTATGGAATAGTGATATTAAGCTCTAGAAGAGCTTTACAAATCTCTGGTACTCTAGTAGCTGGTTTGGAAAGATCTATATCCTTTAGATACTTATAAGCACCTTTTAGCATTCTCCACTCCTTAGCTGTAAGCTTGTAACCAATTTTGTCCAGCTCTATAATTACATCCTACAGTTGATTGAACTATTTCCACAGAGGGTCATACTGTAGATCCTCAGCCTAGGTCTTGTTTCCACTCATTTTAGTAAAAAATAGTAATATGCAATCCAAGGTGGGTTCTAGAAGTTCTTTGTACTCCTTTATGTATAATAACTTCTTGGTTTTGCAAAAATGTAATTCTGGGGGGCAGGATGTAAAGTAGAAATCATCTACTTTGTGCCAGCAGAGGTCTGCTTTGATGAGTCTATTGTAGAGTTTGGTGGATAGAGTAGGTTCTATTCCTATCCTTTCCAGCAATGACTTCTCTGTTGCACTCTCCTTTTTCAGCAAGAAGTGTTCAGCAAGAGTCTTGGTGTTTCTAATGGTGGGCATGGCTTGGGGGCAAAAGTAAGTACAACATCCCTAGTTCAGCAGATGAAGTGTGGTGGGTAGAAACTACACTACAACTATACTAAAAGTGTCCTTCCAATGACATAGGTCCTGTCTTGAGGGGAGAGTTTGACATCATGTCCAGTTTCTCACACTGGCTCATGGAGAAGGAATAGGGGTCTCAGAGTGGTTCCAGCCACCTGCAAGGGTTTTTTGGAAATGTTTACACAAATCCAAAGTCTTTCAGAACTAGCTGTGATACACAAGCTAGCCTGCTCTCAATAGTTTGAGAGACAGACCTTCCCCTTTACACCTGGGGTCCAGTCTACTATAGAGATAGGTCCTTGACAGAAACCCACTCTGAGCCCTCAGTGAGTCATCTGTCCTGTAACAGAAACAGAGACTTCTCTATAGAGATAGGTCCTTGACAGAAACCTACTCTAAGCCCTCAGTCAGTCATCTGTCCTGTAACAGAAACAGAAACACCCTCAGGAAAGTCATCTTGTTCTGTAACAGAGACAAAAAGACCCCCTTATAGCCCCCTGGACCCATATCTGGAATGAACACAACCCCATGTCCTTTGCAGAGACAATAGGGACAGAAAACAGTAGACTTAACAAACTATCACAAATAGCTACTTACTGATTTGTGATTGCTTGATTTGATAATCAAAGTATTCAAAAAAGCAAAGTTAGACAAGCAGCAAAAGATGTTGCTAAGTCTGAGGTTTATCCTCAGACATACAGTTCTTAAATACATGATTGTGGTGGTCTGTGCACCAGAACAGCCTACCACATGATCACTACCTATTGTTCTACATATAGGAGTGCTATTGTTCTTGAAATAGAGATAATCTAACCATCTTAGGGCAGTCCTTTGTTCTATTCAAGGACAAATGATAATCTATAAGTAAAGATCAGTGTCATATGCAAACATTGAGGACCTTGTATCTCCATGGGATCTTATTGCCTCAGGATCTATTTATAACCGAAAGAAGCGCATTGAAGAGAGCTTCACAATGGTCATTGAAGCAAATGATTATGTTAAGCGGTTCCCGAGATATCAGCAATTTAGTGTCTGGTAACTTGGTGATCACTGACTGATCTGCTGATAACTCAGTGAATACTGATTGCTTTGAGACGTTTTTGGTACTGTTTGAAAGGTCTTCTTAAGGGCTTTTGGTGGCCATTTAGATCGTTGAAATCGGTCAAGTATTCCTGGAGTTATGGTCCGAATAAAGTTTGTGACAGTCCGTAATTTGCCTTGAAGGGCAACACTTTAGTACTTGAGTGTGTTTTGTTATTGTAGGCAAACTCTGCCATTCCTAACCAGTCAGGCCACTGCTCCTGCCTGTGGTCAATAAACATCCTTAAGTACTGTTCCAGTTCCTGATTAACCCTCTCCATCTGTCCGTTGGTTTGAGGGTGGAATGCTGTTGACAACTTACTCTCAATCCCCAACATCCTATTCAACTCCCGCATTATTCCTGCTGCAAACTGTGGTTCTCTGTCTGAAACAATGCTCTTGGATAACCCATGCAGCTTCTACACATTGTCTCTAAACAACCTGGCTAGCCCTTCTGCTGACGTTTTCTCTGTAGTGGGATGAGTGGACCATTTTTGTTAATCTGTCTACTACTACTAAGATTGAGTCATATCCCTGTGCTATTGGCAGTTTGGTGATAAAATCTGCTGATATATGTGTCCAAGGTTTTTCAGGTATTGAATTGGGCATTAATTTGCCTGCCAGCTGTTCCGTATGGTTTTTGTTCCTCTGACAAGAATTGCATCCTTCTACATATTGTTTCATCTCCTTAGTTACTCCTGGCCACCAGAAGTTTTGGGTGATCAACTCTACTGTCTTCCATTGTCCTCTATGTCCTCCTACTAGTGTATTGTGGTGCAGCCTAATTATTTCTGCTCTCAGTATGTCGTCTTTGGATACATACACCTTTCCTTCCTTATACATTATACCGTCCTCTTCCCTCCACTCTTTATCTCTCAGCATCTTTACTCCTGCTTGTTTCATTTCTTCCACTGCTTTGACTACTTCATCATCTTTTACTTTTGACTTCCTTACTTTCTCCAATAGATCCACTCCTTCCACAATTATTTCTACCCTTTCTGTTCTCCTAACCTCTAGCCACTCAGGTTTTACCAGCGTCTTGTCCTCATTGTCCCTTTCTACTCCTACCTCCCAATCTGGCCTTCTGCTCAAGCTATCTGCCTTTCCCATCTTACTCCCTGGAATGTGCTTTAGCATAAAATTGAACCTCGATAGGTATAATGCCCATCTCACTTGTCTTCTATTCAATTTTTGTGCTTTCATGAAGTATTCAAGGTTGTTATGATCTGTCCATATCTCAAACCTTGTCGTTGTTCCTTCCAGGAAATGCCTCCATGCTTCCAGGCATCTGACTACTGCCAACATTTCTTTGTCATGAATCTCGTAGTTTCTTTCTGTGTCACTCAGAGATTTAGGAATAAAGGCAACCAGTCTCCATAGCTCATCAGGACCCTTTATTGATAATACCCCCCCAGTAGCATAGTTTGAAGTGTCTGCTTCTACCCTGAATTCTTTGTCTAGGTCTGGTGCTGCTAGTACTGGCTTAGTTATAAAGATCCTTTTGAGCTCATCAAATACTTTCTGCTGCTCCTCCCCCTACTGCCACTTCACATCCTTCCTCGTCAGTATGTTCATTGGTCTGGCCACTCAAGCAAAGTCCTTAATAAACCTCCTGTAATAGTTTGCAAGACCTAAAAATTTCCTGACATCTTTCATATTCTTTGGCTTTGGCCAACTCAGTACCCCATCTACCTTCTCTTTCTCTATCTCTATTCGCCTGGTCCTATGACTACACCCTAGGAATCCAATCTTCCTTACTTTCTATGCATACTTCTCTGGCTTGACATACAAGTTGTTCTCTTCTAACCTCCTCAGGACCTCCTCTACTATCTCATCATGCCCCTCCTCCGTTTCTGTTCCAACTAGCACATCATCCACAAATGCTGCTACTTTTTCTTCATTAATCATATCTCTCAGGATCTTGTTTATCATTGCTTGGAATGTAGCTGGTGAATTTGTCATCCCAAAAAACATAACAGTTGGCTCGAAGAATCTAATATGTATGGTGAATGCTCCCTTCCACTCATCTTCTTCTTTTATCCTCATATTGTTAAAGCCCCATCATAAGTCCATTTTGGTGAACACTCTTCTTACTCCCCATATTGTCGATTAGATCTGTAATTAGTGGCAGGGGGTAGTTATTTTTCACAGTTTGTTTATTTAGGCTCTGATAGTCCATAACCATTCTCTTCTTCCTATCTTTCTTACCCACAAAGAAAACTGGTGACGTCTGAGGGAACTTTGATGGTCTAATATACCCCTTTCTTAACTGGTCATCCACAAATTTCTGGACCTTCTCCCTCTCATCTTTGGAAAGAGGGTAGATCCTTCCTTTTTGTAGTTTAAACGTCTCCTTGAGATCTATGGCATGATCCCAGATTTTTCTTGTTGGCATCCTCTCTGACTCTATTTTCCCAAACACCTTTCTCCACCTAAGAAATTTCTGTGGTACCATTTTCTTGATTTTCCTATGGTCTGCTATTACTTCTTCTTCCCTTCCCCAGTCTTCCTTATTGTTCACTGCTCATCTCACCATCTTCTCTTCTTCCAATGTCACTACTCTTTTTACTCTCTTTCTCCCCTTTTCCTTCCTTAACTTTGTATTTCTTTCACATAATAGTGGGCACTTTATCATCTTGACTTCTCCAGTCTCCCAATTGATTTCTAGGTCATGGGCTTACAACCACAGCATCTCCAGTATCACATCTGTTTTTCCCAAATCACATACATCCATCCTCATCCTTTCTATATGGCTCTTGTAGTACACATTTACTTCCACTTGGTGTGTAATAGCCCCTCCACTATTGTTTGTTCCATCTACATTTCTGACTGCCACTGGTCTTTCCAGCTTTTGCAGTCTAAACCCATACTTTACTGCCATTTTCTTGTCCATAAACATTCCTGTCACACCACTGTCCAAGAGTACTTTTACCATAACACCCTCATGGGTGTCTAGCTTTTCTATCCCGATATTCAACCACACTTCTCTTAGCATTTTGAAGGTTCGTCTGACCTCCCTTTGCCTACCCCCCTCTTTTGCTACACCTTCTGGGACTCCTGTCCATGTGCCACTCTGCTGCGCCTTTCTTTTCTGACATCCACACTACTTCTGCCTGTCTGAGATTACCCCCTATCCTCTATTCTCCTCTACCTGGCATCCTTTTTGCCCACACCTTTCACACTCCTCATATGATACTATCACCTTCCTTGTATACCACCCAGCTCTAACAGGCACACCTCATCTGGGATGCTCTCTCTATAGTACTCCTGTGCTTTTTGTCATAGAACGTGTGCTGGACTTCTCCTCCACTCTTTTTGCTGTGCTTTTTGTAGTATAGCTACATGTGCCGCCTTTTCCACCATTCACAACTTCTTTTCTCCTTTCCAAATAAGACACTCTCTACACTTGTGTCCCTTCTCTCCACACTTAAAACATTCTACTTCCACTGTCTCTTGCTTTCTTATCATTGTCTTCCTCACATCACACTACATTACCCTACTTGACAGCACTTCAAATTTATTTTTGGGGAGTGGTTCCTCTCTCCTCCTTTTCTTTCTCATTCCTGCAATTTTGAACCAGGTGCCTGAACCCTTTGCAATTCTAACATTCTTGTTCTTTCTTTCCTTCTAATTTTGCTCTTAGTTTGGCGAGGGCATGCTTTTGGTTGAGCAGGTTGCTCATAAGGGAGTTGTATTGAGTTTGAGACATTGTGTTGACGTCTCAAGGGTATGGAGTGAATGGTTGGTCTTACTAATTATATTACATCTGCTAGGGCGCAAGATCTTTATCCAGCCAGAGTCCTACTGCCCTACTAACTACTGCCTTAATACTATAGTTATGCTATCACCCCAAGGAGAGGATCCCTAACCTAAACGCCTTCTTAAGGATGCGGCATTAATCTCCTGCATAGATAGATGACAATGCACCTGTAGCACGAAGTTTATAGTGTGAAAGAAGTACAAGTAACTATCCAGCCCACTCGATTGTAAGGTCAGGTCTTAGTAGTGATACCCGAGTTTGGTACCACACCTCCACCTGCAGTTCCTAACTGACTACAAAGTCCCCTTAAGCCTAGGGCCCAGCTATATCGTGGTAGTCCTGAGTTGTGTCACTTAGGTACTGAGGAAGATAAGAGAGTAAAGGTGGCAGGGCTCTGTGATGAGCAGTGCCAATAGGGGGAATCGAGTTCTAGTGTAAAAACTTAGACAGTGACGCCTTAGATCTACTCCTAGTCCAAGTTGACAACGAAAACTCGATAGAGTTTCTATTCAATTGTAGTATACTACTTATACACCTCCTGTGTTTACTTCTATTTATAAACTCCTGTGCGTCTCCTTTTAGTTGTTTTACATGTCTGCAGATTTAAAAAGAAAAGAAAAAGAAAAAGAAAATAAATAATAACTTAGCCGTTTTGGCCATATCATGACAAATTTAGTGTCTGGTGACTTGGTGATCACTGACTGATCTGCTGATAACTTGGTGAATACTGATTGCTTTGAGACGCTTTTGATACCATTTGAAAGGTCTTCTTAAGGGCTTTTGGTGGCCATTTAGATCGTTGAAATTGGTCAAGTATTCCTGGAGTTATGGTCCAAATGAAGTTTATGATACATACAGTCCTTAAATACATGATTGTAGTGGTCTGTATACAAGAACAGCCTACTATATAATTACCACCTATTGTTCTACATATAGGAGTGCTATTGTTCTTGAAATAGAGATAACCTAACTGTTTTAGGGTAGTTCTTTGTTCTATTCAAGGACAGATGATAATCTATAGATAAAGATCAGTATCATATGCAAACATTGAGCATCTTGTATCTCCATGGGATCTTATCACCTTGAGGTCTATTTATAGCTGAAAGAAGCACATTGAAGAGAGCTTCATGATGGTCATTGAAGCAAACAATTACATCAAGAGGTTTCCAAGATATCAGCAATTTAGTATCTGGTAACTTGGTGAATACTGATTGCTTTGAGACATTTTTAGTACCATTTGAAAGGTCTTCTTAAGGGCTTTTGGTGGCCATTTAGATCATCAAAATTAGTCAAGTATTCCCAGAGTTATTGTTCAAATAAAGTTTGTGACAGTCAAGATACAGAAAAAGAAGGTAGAAGGGGTATTAAGCTGGCTGGCACCAAAGAATGTAAAGGAAGTGCAAAAGTTCTTAGGGCTCACCAATTATTATAGGCAGTTTATTAAGGATTTCACCAAAATTGCAGTCCTACTGTACTAACTAGTTAGAAAGAAGGAAAAGTGGAGATGAAAGAAAGAGCAAGAAGAGGCATTCAGGAAGCTGAAAGAGGTATTTACAACTGAACCAGTCCTGGCCATCCCTAACTTGAATAAGAAAATGAGAGTAGAAGCTAACGCCTCAGATTATGCAACAGGGGAAGTACTATTAGTCAAGTGCAGAGATGAGAAATGGAGACTGGTTACCTTTATCTCCAAATTATTAAATGCAATGGAACACAACTATGAAATCCATGACAAGAAGATGCTAGTAGTAATTCAATGCTTGGAGACATGGAGACATTACTTGGAAGGAGCAAAAATAAAGTTTGAAATCTGAACAGACCACAAAAACCTCCAGTACTTTATAACTAGTCAGAAACTAAACTGGAGGCAAGCCAGATGGGTGTTATACCTTTTGCAATTTGACTTCTCTCTAAAGTATGTTCCAGACAAGAGTATGGAAAAGGCAGATAGATTAAGTTGGAGACCAGACTGGCAGAAAGGAGTAGAAAATGACAATAAGAACCAAATGCTAATAAAGCTGGAGTAGATAAGAAAAACAGAGATGCTGATAAAGAAGGGTGATCTAAGAAAGAGAATTCAAAAGGTGTAAGAAGAGGACAAAAGGGTAGTTAAAGCAGTGGAGGAGCTAAAAAGGGCTGGGATAAAAATATTAAGGAACAAAAAGTGGACAATAAAGGAGGGAGTAGTCATGAGGAAAGAGAAAATCTATATACAAGAGGGAAAACTAAGAAGGGAGGTGATATAGCTATATTACAATATGCCAGTAGAAGGACATGAGGGGAGGTAGAAGATAACTGAGCTGGTTACAAGAAGCTATTGGTGGCTAGGAGTGACAAAGGAAGTAGGGAGATATATAGACCAATGCGATACTTGTCAACACTACAAGAATAGGAGTAAAGCCCTAGTAGGAAAGCTAATGCCCAATACAATTCCAGAGAAGCCATGAAGTCATATTTCAGCTGACTTTATTACAAAACTACCATTAGCTCAGGGTTACAATGTGATTCTAGTAGTTTATGATTAGTTCAGCAAAATGGCACATTTTATAGTAACCATAGAGAAAATATTGGCAGAAGGGCTTGCAAGGCTATTTAGGGATTATATCTGGAAATTACATGGTCTCTGTTATAAGATAGTCCCAAGAAGAAAAACTATTTCTTGCACATTCCTCAATCTAATAGATAATATCTAGGAGTATAATGCAAGAGGGATATAAATAGCATGAGAAAGCTTATGTAAGATATATGTAGCTATTAGTAAGGGTCATGTGATCATGGAAGATAAGTACATAGACCAACAAATATTTGTATAAGTAGTTGTACAATTCAACAGGGAACTCTATCAAGTTCTTCCTAAACAACCACCTTGGTTGAGCTCTGAGTCTTTATGACTTCATACTAACAGTCTCCCAGAAAGCATCATATTGGACAGAGGGGTGCAGTTTGTAGTAGGAATGATGAAGGAACTGAATGAGTTATTAGAGATCTAAACAAAACTGTCAATAGCCTATTACCCCCAAATAGATGGGCAAATGGAAAGGATAAATCAGGAATTAGAACAATATCTGAGAGTCTTTATTGACCATAGACAGGAGCAATGGCCAGACTGGTTGAAGACAGCCAAATTTGTATATAACAACAAAGTTCATTTCAGCTACAAAAGTATTGCCCTTCAAGGCAAATTATGGTTAGGATCCAAGGATAGGATTTGAGGAAAGGAGGAGAGGAAAGTTTGAAGCAGCAGAAAGATTTGTGAAAAAGATAAAAAAAATCCAAGAGGAAGCAAGAGTGGCATTAGGGAAGATGTAGGAGAAAATGAAGAAATATACAAATAGAAAGTGAGATAAAGGAGAAGAGTACAAAGTTAGAGACTTAGTATTGCTAAGCACAAAGAATCTGAAATGGCAGATAATAGGAAGAAAATTAGAGAAGCTAACCAAATGGTTTGTAGGACTGTACAAAGTAAAAGGGATCATCTTGACCAATACTATAGAGTTAGAACTACCAAACTCTATTAAAATACATCCTGTAGTCAATGTAAGTCAAGTACAATTGTATAGGCTGCAAGTAGAAGGACAGAAGAAGACTCCTATCACAAATGGCCACTTACTGATTTGTGAGTTGATGATTTAATAATCAAAAGGCTCAAAAAAGCAAAGTTTAGACAGTAGCAAAAGATGTTGTTAAGTCTGAGATTTATCCTTAGACATACAGTCCTTAAATATATGATTATGGTGGTCTGTATACAAGGACAGCCTACTATATAATCACTACCTATTGTTCTACATATAGAAGTGCTATTGTTCTTGAAATAGAGATAACCTAACTGTTCTAGGACAGTTCTTTGTTCTATTCAAGGACAGATGATAATCTATGGATAAAGATCAGTATCATATGCAAACATTGAGGACCTTGTATCTCCATGGAATCTTATCACCTTGAGGTCTATTTATAGCTGAAAGAAGCACATTGAAGAGAGCTTCATGATGGTCATTGAAGCAAACAATTATGTCAAGAGATTCCTAAGATATCA